>CAKNYM010038978.1:0-52846 GCA_932195095.1 Andricus curvator
CTGAATTGGAAAAATCCCGAATTGGAAAATTCCTGAATAATAAAATTCCGAATAATAAAATTTCAGAATAATAAAATTCTCGAATTCGAAAAATGCCGAATTGGAAAATTCCTGAATAATAAAATTTTAGAAAAATAAAATAACCGCAAAATAAAATTTCAGAATAATGAAATTCCCGAATTGGAAAATTCCTGAATAATATCTAAAATTCCCAAATAATAAAATTTCAGAATAATGAAATTCCCGAATTCGAAAAATCCCGAATTGGAAAATTCCTGAATAATAAAATTCCCGAATTGGAAAAATCCTGAAAAAAGAAATTTCCGAATTGGAAAATTACCGAATAATAAAATTCCCGAATTTGAAAAATCCTGAAAAATGAAATTTCCGAATTGGAAAATTCCCGAATAATGAAATTTCAGAATTGGAAAAATCTCGAATTGGAAAATTCCTGAATAATAAAATTCCCGAATCCGAAAAATCCTGAAAAATGAAATTTCTGAAATGGAAAATTCCCGAATAATAAAATTTCACAATAATAAAATTTCCGAATTGGAAAAATCCTGAATTGAAAACTTCCTAAATAATAAAATTTCAGAATAATAAAATTCCCGAATTGGAGAATTCCTGAATAATGAAATTCCCGAATTGGAAAAATTCCGAATAATAAAATTTGAGAATAATGAAATTCCTGAATTGGAAAAATCCCGAATTGGAAAATTCCTGAACAATAAAATTTCAGAATATTAAAATTCCCGAATAATAAAATTTGAGAATAATGAAATTCCTGAATTGGAAAAATCCGGAATTGGAAAATTCCTGAATAATAATATTTCAGAATAATAAAATTCCTGAAAAATAAAATTTCAGAATAATGAAATTCCCGAATTGGAAAAATTCCGAATTGGAAAATTCCTGAATAATAAAATTCCCGAATAATAAAATTTCAGAATAATAAAATTCCCGAATTGGAAAAATCCTGAAAAATAAAATTCCCGACCTTGTAAAATTCTCGAATTGGAAAATGCCCGAATAATACAATTTCAGAATAATAAAATTCCCGAATTGGAAAATTCCTGAATAATAAAATTCCCGAACAGTTTATAATATTACCGAATTTGAAAATTCCCAAATAATACAATTCCCGAAAGAAAATTTATTTACGAAAAAAAAATTTAAAGGTTTAAATTCGGGAATATTATAATTCGCGAATTTTCTGGTTCGTATATTTTATAATTCGGCAATTTTCTGTCAGGAATTTTATAAATCGGGAATTTTATTATTCGGAAATTTAATTGAAACATATACTTTAATTGGACAATTAAGCAATACAAATAAGAAACGTGTAATAAGTAATAAGCGTGCGATTTTGTGACTTGCAAAGTCATTAATCCACTAAAAAAAAAAAACTAAAAAAAAACATTAAAAACTGAAAAGGATGAAGAAAATATTGCAGGAATCTGTCTTCTCAATGCCAGTTTCTCCAGTTTCTCAGATGGTATGTCACCAGCGCCATCTTTCCTATTGATATTACCGACCGCCCTGCAGCGCAGGTATGTCGCAAGTGTTCGCAAGTCGCACATCGCAACACATCGCAGTGACTGCGGGTAGATTGTTGTTAGGATGTATAGTAAACGCAGTGTAATGCAAAGAAGAAAACAATCTGCAAAATGGTGAGACGCAAGCTTCTTTAAAAAAAATTAAGTGTCTAAATTAGCAGTGTAGCATACAATCAATATGTGAGTTCGATTTGAAGTGGCCACTTGGAGAAATTGGGATTTGCCAAGCTCGTAAAGGACAAAGTTATTGCTGACGAAGGTAGGATGGACTCTTTGTTTATGGAAATCAGCTGTAGAGGCTCTAGATATATAACTAAACATTTGGGTTAGTTTTAATGCCTGCTTTTTTTTACCTTTCTATTTTTGTCAATGACGTTGCAAAAAAATATCCTGGCGCTGTGTTTACCAGCTAAATAAATACGCGAATTTTCATTATATACGTGACTCTTCAACTAACTCTTTCAAGGTTCATATATGAAGCTGAATTTATTTAGCATTATGCAATTTTTGGGAGTGTACAAATTAGGAATTTGCCTTTTGATTGGTCTTCACTTGGTTTCTTTGTTTACTCCGAACGTCAATGAAAATAACGTCGCATTTACATACTATATTTCCGCAAGAAAATACTTATACGTATAGGTATTTCTCCATATAAAAGTCACTTTTTGCCTCCCCGTGTAATATATTTGCAAATATTTATTGTATTTATTATTAAATCATTAAAATTCAACAGATTTCAATTGTAACGCTTAAAAATGATAGAACTTTGAATTTTAAACATCACAATTTAAGATTTTTTATTTTTATGTTTTTGAAATTTAAGAATTTAATACTTCAAATCGCTAAAATTGAAGAATTTTAAACTGCAAATCGTTAAAATTAAAGAATTATACATTCTTAATCTTGCAAATTGTAGAACTATAAATTCTAAATCTTGAAAATGAAGTAATTTTTAATTTACAAAATGTACAAATAAAAAATATGCAAGTTTTAAGTTTTACAATTAAAAATTCTGTAATTTTGATCATTTACATTGATATTTCATCAATTTGGAAGATTTAGAATTGAAAACTTTTTTTGTTGTTCTTCAAAATCATACAAATTTAAGCATTTTTATTTATACTTCTTTAAAATTGGAGATTTTTTAATTATGAATTGTGCAAGTTTTAAGTTTTGCAATTAAAAATTCTGTAATTTTGATGATTCACAGTCAAAGCTTCTTCAATTTGACACAGTTAGAATTGAAAACTTGTACTTTTGATTTTTTAAACCATCAAATTCATCCATCCAAATATAACAATTTTTATTTTTACGTCTTTAAAATTGAAAAGTTTTCGATAGTAACTCTTTAAAATTGTAAATCTTTAAGATTGGAGAGAGAGTTTAATTTTAATAATTCGAATTTATTATTGAATCATTAAAATTCAACAGTTTTCAATTGTAACTCTTAAAAGTTGTAGAACTTTGAATTGTAAACATCACAATTTAAGATTTTTTATTTTTATGTTTTTGAAATTTAAGAATTTAATACTTCAAATCGCTAAAATTGAAGAATTTTAAACTGCAAATCGTTAAAATTAAAGAATTATACATTCTTAATCTTGCAAATTGTGGAACTATAAATTCTAAATCTTGAAAATGAAATAATTTTTAATTTACAAAATGTACAATTAAAAAATATGCAAGTTTTAAGTTTTACAATTAAAAATTCTGTAATTTTGATAATTTATATTGATATTTCATCAATTTGGAAGATTTAGAATTGAAAACTTTTCTTGTTGTTCTTCAAAATCATACAAATTTAAGCATTTTTATTTATACTTCTTTAAAATTGGAGATTTTTTAATTATGGATTATGCAAGTTTTAAGTTTTGCAATTAAAAATTCTGTAATTTTGATGATTCACATTCAAAGCTTCTTCAATTTGACACAGTTAGAATTGAAAACTTGTACTTTTGATTTTTTAAACCATCAAATTCATCCATCCAAATATAAAAATTTTTATTTTTACGTCTTTAAAATTGAAAAGTTTTCGATAGTAACTCTTTAAAATTGTAAATCTTTAAGATTGGAGAGAGATTTTAATTTTAATAATTCGAATTTATTATTGAATCATTAAAATTCAACAGTTTTCAATTGTAACGCTTAAAAATGATAGAACTTTAAATTTTAAACATC
Source organism: Andricus curvator (assembly GCA_932195095.1). Lineage (NCBI taxonomy): Eukaryota > Metazoa > Arthropoda > Insecta > Hymenoptera > Cynipidae > Andricus > Andricus curvator. Next base: position 3,738 of record CAKNYM010038978.1, read on the forward strand.
ACAATTTAAGATTTTTTATTTTTAAGTTTTTGAAATTTAAGAATTTAATACTTCAAATCGCTAAAATTCAAGAATTTTAAACTGAAGATCGTTAAAATGAAAGCATTTTTTATTCTAAATCTTGAAAATTGTAGAACTATAAATTCTAAATCTTGAAAATAAAATAATTTTTGATTTACAAAATGTACAATTAAAAGATATGCAAGTTTTAAGTTTTACAATTAAAAATTCTGTAATTTTGATCATTTACATTGATATTTCATCAATTTAGAAGGAAATTTTTTTTTGTTCTTCAAAATCATACAAATTTAAGCATTTTTATTTATAGATCTTTAAAATTGGAGATTTTTTAATTATGAATTATGCAAGTTTTAAGTTTTGCAATTAAAAATTCTGTAATTTTGATGATTCGCATTCAAAGTTTCTTGAATTTGACACAGTTAGAATTGAAAACTCGTACTTTTGATTTTTAAAATCATCAAAATTTAACAACTTTTATTTATACATCTTTATAATTGAAAAGATTTCGATAGTTACTCTTTAAAATTGCAAATCTTTAAAATTGGAGAGAGATTTTAACTTTAACAATTTGAATTTATTATTGAATCGTTAAAATTCAACAGTTTTCAATTGTAACTCTTAAAAGTTGTAGAACTTTGATTTGCAATCATCACAATTCAAGAATTTTTATTTATAAATTTTGAAATTGAAGAATTTTAAACTGCAAATCGTTAAAATTAAAGAATTTTGTATTCCAAATCTTGAAAATTGTAGAACTATAAATTCTAAATCTTGAAAATGAAATAATTTTTAATTTAAAAAATGTACAATTAAAATATATGCAAGTTTTAAGTTTTACAATTAAAAATTCTGTAATTTTGATAATTTACATTGATATTTCATCAATTTGGAAGATTTAGAATTGAAAACTTTTTTTGTTGATCTTCAAAATCATACAAATTTAAGCATTTTTATTTGTACATCTTTAAAATTGGAGATTTTTAAATTATGAATTATGCAAGAATTGTACAATTAAAAGATATGCAAGTTTTAAGTTTTACAATTCAAAATTCTGTAATTTTGATCATATACATTAATATTTCATCAATTTGAAAGATTTAGAATTCAAAACTCCTACTTTTGATCTTCATAATCATACAAATTTAAGAATTTTTATTTATACATCTTTAAATTTTGAGATTTTTTTATTTTAACAATATGCAATTATGAATTATGCAAGTATCATGTTTTGCAATGAAAAATTCTGTAATTTTGATCATTAATATTCGAAGTTTCTTCAATTTGACCCAGTTAGAATTGAAAACTCGTACTTTTGATTTTTAAAATCATCAAAATTTAACAATTTTCGTTTATACATCTTTAAAATTGAAAAGTTTTCGATAGTAAATCTTTAAAATTGGAGAGAGACTTTTAATTTTAATAATTTGAATTTATTATTGAATCGTTAAAATTCAACAGTTTTCAATTGTAACTCTTAAAAATTGTAGAACTTTGAATTGTAAACATCACAATTTAAGATTTTTATTTATAAATTTTTGAAATTGAAGAATTTGAATCTTTAAATCGCTAAATTCAAGAATTTTAAACTGCAACTCCTTAAAATTCAAGAATTTTCTATTATAAATCTTCAAAATTGTAGAAATTATACATTATAAATCTTGAAAATGAAATAATTTTTAATTTAGAGAATGTACAATTAGAAAATATACAAGTTTTAAGTTTTAAAATGAAAAATTCTGTAATTTTGATAATTTACATTGATATTTCATCAATTTGGAAGATTTAGAATTGAAAACTCCTACTTTTGATCTTCAAAATTATACAAATCTAAGAATTTTTATTTATACATCTTTAAAATTGGAGATTTTTTAATTTTAACAATATACAATTATGAATTATGCAAGTTTCATGTCTTGCAATGAAAAATTCTGTAATTTTGATCATTCTCATTCGAAGTATCTTCAATGTGACTCAGTTATTAAAAAAACTCGTATTTTTTATTTTTAAAATCATCAAAATTTAACAATTTTTATTTATACATCCTTAAAATTGAAAAGTTTTTAATTGTAATTCTTTAAAATTGTAAATCTTAAAAATTGGAGAGAGATTTTAATTTTAAGAATTTGAATTTAGCATTGAATCAATAAAATTCAACAGTTTTCAATTGCAACTCTTTAAAGTTGTAGAACTTTTATTTGCAATCATCACAATTTAAGCATTTTTATTTCTAAATTTTGAAATTGAAGAATTTGAATCTGCAAATCGGTAAAATTGAAGAATTTTAAACTGCAAATCGATAAAATTAAAGAATTCTATTCTAAATCTTCAAAATTGTAGAAACTATAAAATCTAAATCTTGGAAATGAAATAATTTTTTATTTAGAGCATGTACAATTAGAAAATATACAAGTTTTAAGTTTTACAATGATTCTGTAATTTTGATAATTTACATTGATACATCATCGATTTAGAATTGAAAACTCCTACCTTTGATCTTCAAAATCATACAAATTTAAGAAATTGTACGACTTTCAATTGTAGATCTTTAAAATTTGAGATTTTTTTCATTTTGACAATATACAATTATGAATTATGCAAGTTTCATGTTTTGCAATGAAAAATTCTGTAATTTTGATTATTCAAATTCGAAGTTTCTTCAATTTGACACATAATTGAAAACTCGTACTTTTGATTTTGAAAATAATCAAATTCATCAAAATTTAACAATTTTTATTTATACATATTTATAATTGAACAGTTTTCGATAGTAACTCTTTAAAATTGGAGAGAGATTTTAATTTTAATAATTTCAATTTATTATTGAATCATGAAAATTCAACAGTTTTCAATTGTAACTTTTTAATTGTAATTTTGATCATTTACATTGATTTGTAATCAATTTGGAAGATTTTTAATTGAAAATTCTTACTTTTGATCATCAAACATAAAGTCATCACAATTTGAGAACTTTTATTCATACGTCCATAAAATTGAAGAATTTTAAACAAAAAATCATTAAAATTGAAGAATTTTCTATTGCAAGTCTTCAAAATTGTAGAACTGTCAATTATAACTCTTTAAAATTTCCGAGTTTTTCATTTGAACAATTTCCATTGACAATTTATGCAAATTTTAACTTTTAAAATTAAATATTCTGTAATTTTGATTATTTACATTCAAAATTTCTTCAAGTTGGAAGATTTAGAATTGAAAACTCCTACTTGTGTTCTTCAAAACCATCACAGTTTAAGAATTTTTATTTCTACATTTTCGAAAAATTGTTTTTCATTTGAACAATTTCCATTGAAAAGTTATGCAAATTTTAAGATTTAAAGTTAAATATTCTTTAATTTTTATGATTTTCATTTGATATTTCATCAATTTGGAAGATATAGAATTGAAAACTTGACTTTTGATCTTCAAAAGCATACAAATTTAAGAATTTTTATTTACATATCTTGAGAATTGAGCCATTTTCAATAGTAACTCTTTAAACGTGTAGAAATTGGAATTTTAAATATATAAAATGAAAAAGTTTTTAATTTTGACAGTTTACTATTAAAAATGAAAATTGTGGTTTTTTTGATGATACATATTCGAAATTTCTCCAATTTGGAACAGTTAGAATTGAAGACTCAAGTTTTCAATTGTAAATCTTCAAAATTAAAGTATTTAAAAAAAGAACATTCAAAACTACATAATTTTAAATTATATAAATAAAATTTTAATGATCTTCAATTTCAAATCTTTAATCTAGATCTGTTTCAAAAAGATGTTCAAAATTTTATGATTTTAAACTATAAACATTCAGAAAATCATCAAAATTGAAGTCTTCAATTGAAAATATTGAAAATTGAAAAATTTTCAATTGTAAATCTTTTCTAAATTGAACTATTCCGAAAAAACGGTCAAAGTTACATCATATTAAACTATAAACATTCCGAATGAATGTATTTTTAATTATAAATTTTAAAAATTAAAGAATTATAAATTGCAAATCGTTAAAATTGAAGAGTTTTTAATTTTGCAAATTACAAATAAATTTAGAATTGAAAACTCTTGACAAAATTGTAGAATTTTTATTGATACATCTTCAAAATTGAATAAATTTAATTTTTTTATGTTCAAAATACATATTTTTAAATTCCTGATTCACTTATTAAATCAGCTGTTCAAATTTAGAAATTCTATTACTGTATTTGAATTGAGCGACCCCAAAAACCTTCTTAGGATACCCATTTTCATAAAATTGAGACCATTTAAAAATTTTTAGTTCGTCATGTTGGATTAGCTCACTTGAATTTAAATATTCTGTTACAAATTTGGATGCAGCGACCCCAAAAACTTTAGAATGCTCTTTTTTATCGAAATCTGATCACTAACCCAGATTCTTAAAAATTACCGATTTGTTTTTCAAACAATTGTTTTCAAAAACATGGAAAAAAATTTTGAAGCACCAATAAATATTTTAAATAAAAAAACACATATTTCAAAATATTTTTGAAAAAAATGGTTCCTATTAAAAGTGACCTTCATATAAGAGAATCACCCACATACATACGTACATATATATAGTTGCATTCTGTGAAACAAAGACAGTAAATGAGACTTCATTGCCAAAGAATTTTTTGTCTTTGTATAAGTACGCGATAACCTCAAATTGCGTAGTATTTATATGCGCATTTAAATTATTCTAAGCGTTAATGAGTTTTTTTTTAACATCTGATTAAAAATTGTGATTGTGTAGAGAGCTTTTATATTTCTTTTTAAATTTAGATCGATGAAACTTATCGTTAAAAATGCAAACTTTGATGATGTATCACTTTCTTTTCATGCAAATCATACAAAAGAAGAATGGAAGGAATCATGTAGGAACGTTCGTAAATACTGTTGATAAATGAGTTGTGTAGTTGTAGGGTTGCAGTGCAGAACTAGGTAACCAAAGATTTTGCCTAAAAGGGCTTTTTGCATAAAAAATTCTTAAAAAATCAAACACATTTTGTATTAAAAGGATTTCTTCGAAATCTCATTTTTAATGTTGCAATAATAAGATTGGTAATTCAAAACCTTCAAACTCTCTGTACTTGTCTCCCATCTTTTTCTACTTTTTTTCTACTTGCCTAACCTCTTACCTTTTTAAACCTTTTTCTCACCATATTCCTCTTCCGAAAAGTTTTTTAATACAGTAAAATAATAAAATACTTCTTTTTAAAAAAAAAAGTCCTTAAATAAAACAATTTGTCACTTTTTAGCACCAAATGATCAATCCAATTCCAATCTAAAATGTTAAATCTTCATTTTCTATGCAAAAAGACACTTCATCCTCCCCATATCTTGAGCGCAAATTTTTATTATTGTTAAAAATTGAAAAGTAGATTTTAGTTTGCTTACGAAAGGCGATTTTCAAAGCTCATGAAATTTCAACCTCCAAATTCTTGAATGATTTACGCGGAATTGGTTAACTTTTTCCATTAAAACTCATTTTATCCCAATTTAGCAACTCAAGATCTCGGGAGGAAGTTTTTATTTTTTGTTTAGACAGAAAATTGCTTTTTTATCGTGATCTGCAACCAAGCCGGTTCCAATTTTATGTTCCTGTGACTCTGAGATTGTATACCTTCACATTCTATTTCTTGGAACTGGATATTTTTTTTGGGTGAAAACTTTTTTATTTTTATTCATCCTCCCTATATCTCGGGAGCAAGTTTATATTATTTTTAAAAATTAAAAAGTAGATTTTTAGTCGCTATCGAAAGACGATTTTTAAAACCCATGATTTGAACCTCCAAATTCTTGAATGATTTATTCGGAATTGGTTAACTTTTTCTAATCAAACTCATTTTCACCCAGTTTAGCAACTCAATATCTCGGGAGGAAGTCCGTTTTTTATCGTGATCCGCAACTAAGCCTGTTTCAATTTTATATTCCTGTCACTCTGAGATTGTAAACTTACACATTCTATTTTCGGAACTGGATAATTTTCTTGGATGAACAATTTTTACTCTTATTCATCCTCCTCATATCTCGGGGCAAGTTTTTCTTTTTTTTAAATTGAAAATTAGATCTTTAGTCGCTATCAGAAGACGATTTTCAAAAGTCATGAAATTTGAACCTCCAAATTCTTGAATGATTTATTCGGAATTGGTTAACTTTTTCTAATCAAATTCATTTTCTCCCAGTTTAGCAACTTAATGTCTCGGGAGTAAGTTATTTTTTGTTTAAACAGAAAATCCGTTTTTTGTCGTGATCCGCAACCAAGCCTGTTTCTATTTTATGTTCCGGTAACTCCGAGATTGTTAACCTCCACATTCTGTTTCTCGGAACTGGATACTTTTTTTTAATGAAAATTTTTTTGTCTCATTCATCCTCTCGATATCTCGCGAGCAAGTTTTTATTATTTTTTCAAATTGAAAAGTAGAATTTCAGTTGCTATCGAAAGACGATTTTCAAAACCCATGAAATTTGAACCTCCAAATTCTTGAATGATTTATTCGGAATTGGTTAATTTTTTCGAATCAAACTCATTTTCACCCAATTTAGCAACTTAATATCTCGGGAGTAAGTTGTAAAATTACACTTTTCATCGTGATCCGCAACCGAGCCTGTTCCAATTTTATGTTCCTGTCACTCTGAGATTGTAAACTTACACATTCTATTTCTCGGAACTGGATAATTTTTTGGAATGAAAACTTTTTTATCCTTATTCATCCTCCCCATATCTCGCGAGCAAGTTTTAATTATTTTTTTAAATTGAAAAGTAGAATTTTAGTTGCTATCGAAAGACGAGTTTCAAACCCCATGAAATTTGAACCTCCAAATTCTTGAATGATTTATTGTTATTTTTTGTTTATACAGAAAATTGCACTTTTTATCGTGATCCCCAACCGAGCCTGTTCTAGTTTTATGTTCCTGTCACTCTGAGATTGTAAACTTACACATTCCATTTCTCGGAACTGGATAAGTTTTTTGAATGAAAACTTTTTTATCCTTATTCATCCTCCCCATATCTCGGGAGCAAGTTTATATTATTTTTAAAAATTGAAAAGTAGATTTTCAGTCGCTATCGAAAGGCGATTTTCAAAACCCATGATTTGAACCTCCAAATTCTTGAATGATTTATTCGGAATTGGTTAACTTTTTCTAATTAAACTCATTTTCTCCCAATTTAGCAACACAATATCTTGGGAGTAAGTTTTTATTTTTGGTTTAAACAGAAAATTCAACTTTTTATCGTGATCCGCAACCGAGCCTGTTTCATTTTTATGTTCCTGTCACTCAGAGATTGTAAACTTCCACATTCTATTTCTCGGGACTGGATAATTTTTTTGAATGACAACTTTTTCATTCTTATTCATCCTCCCCATATCTCGCGAGCAAGTTTTTATTATTTTTTTAAATTGAAAAGTAGAATTTTAGTTACTATCCAAAGACGATTTTCAAAACCCATGAAATTTGAACCTCCAAATTATTGTATGATTTATTCGGAATTAGTTAACTTTTTCCAGTAAAACTCATTTTATCCCAATCTAGCAACTTTATATCTGAGGAGTGAGATGTTATTTTTTGTTTGAACAGAAAATTGCATATTTTATCGTGATCCGCTACCGAGCCTGTTCCAATTTTATGTTCCTGTCACTCTGAGATTGTCAACCTCCGATTTCAATTTCCCGGAACTGGATAATTTTGTTGAATGAAAACTTTTTCATTCTTATTCACCCTTCCCATATCTCGGGAGCAAGATTTTATTATTTTCCAAAATTTTTTATTAGAATTTTAGTCGCTATCGAAAGACGATTTTCAAAACTCATGAAATTTGAATCCCAAAATTCTTGAATGATTTTTTTGGAATGGGTTAACTTTTTCTAATTAAACTCATTTTCTCAAAATTTAGCAACTGAATATCTCGGGAGTAAGTTGTTATTCTTTGTTTAAACAGAAAGTTGCACTTGTTATCGTGATCCGCTATCGAGCCTGTTCCAATTTTATGTTCCGGTCACTCTGAGATTGTAAATTTACACATTCTATTTCTCGGAAATGGATAATTTTCTTGAATGAACAATTTTCGTTCTTATTCATCTTCCTTATATCTCAGGGCAAGTTTGTCTTATTTAAAAAATTTGAAAATTGTATCTTTAGTCGCTATCAGAAGAGGATTTTCAAAAGTCATGAAATTTGAACCTCCAAATTTTTGAATAATTTTGTTGGAATTGGTTAACTAATTCTAATCAAACTAATTTTCTCCCAATTTAGCAACTTAATGCCTCGGGAGTAAGTTATTTTTTCTTTAAACAAAAAATACGTTTTTTATCGTGATCCGCAACTAAGCCTGTTTCAATTTTATGTTCCTGTCACTCTGAGATTGTAAACTTCCACGTTCTAATTCTCGGAACTGGATAATATTTTTGTATGAAAACTTTTTTATTTTTGTTCATCCTCCCTTTTACTGTGGAGCAAATTTTTAGTACATTTAAAAATTAAAAAATAAATTTTTAGTCGCTATTAGAAGACGATTTTCAAAAGTCATGAAATTTGAACCTCCAAATTTTTGAATGATTTATTCGGAATTGGTTAACTTTTTCTAATCAAATTAATTTTTTCCCAATTTAGCAACTCAATATCTCGGGAGGAAGTTATTTTGGGTTCAAACAGAAAATCCCTTTTTTATCGAGATCCGCAACCAAGCCTGTTCCAATTTTATGTTCCTGTCACTCTGAGTTTGCAAACTTCCACATTCTATTTTTTTTCGATTTTACAGAATGTTATTTCGCTCTCCTGAAAAATTCCGATTTTATTGGTCATATAGTTCTGTACTGCAGTCCTTCAGTTCTTGATCATATTGATTAAATGAATGATTTGTAGTTTTTGTAAAGTGTGAGAGGATTGAATTGTTTCATCATTGACTAGATGACTAACCTACATTTTATAGATGTATGAAGAAGTCAATTGATTTCATTTCACTAAATTTACTGACATGAAAGAATGAAACGAGACACTGTCATTACCTGTGTGGAGCCAAACCGCAGAACACAAACGGTAAGGCTCCAGTATCGATAGATATTCGTATTGTGTAATTTCATTTTGCACGTGTGTCTTGAATATTTCTCATATTCAGGGCTGCCACACAGTCACTTTTTTCAAGTCACTTGAATCCATCTCATAGATTTAATCTAAAAAAAGAAAGAAAATTTAATTAATCTATGTATGAAATCTATAGTAATATATGGTATGAAAATCGTATTCAATGTCAGACTTCAAACTATTTCCCCTCTGTTTCTTTTTTCTTAAAGAATCCTTTTTCCCCCTATTTTCAAGAAACTTCCCCTTTTCTTGTTTTTTTTTTGCTTATGCGTACTGAATTAATAGAACCCAATAAGAAAATCCAACTATTTTTGGTTGGAAGTTATTTATTTTTCGTTAAAAAGCCTATTAATAATATTTTTGGTTCAGAATTGATCTTTTTTGGGGAAAAATGTTATTATTTGGTTGAAAATTGAATTATTTTATTCGTATTTTTGGCTTGAAAATTTAACTGTTTGATTGAAAATGCAAAGATTTTTGGGTTTAGTTTAATATTTTTTGCTTGAAATTTCGACCATTAGATTGGAAATTCAACTATTTAATTAAAAAGTCAACTTTTTTGTTGAAAATTTGTCTCTATTGCTTGAAATTGCAACTATTTGGTTCTAAATGCAACTGTTTGGTTGAAAATGAACTTTTTTTATTGAAAATGTATCTTTTCGGGAATAAAAGTCAAATTTTTCTAAAACATTCGACTTTGTAGCTTGAAAACTCGCCTTTTTTGTTAAAAATTCATCTCTTTGGGCAGAGAATTATTTGTTTTGGTTGAAAATTCAACTATTTGATTGAAAATTACCCTTTTTTGTTGAAAATTCATCATTGCGGGATTAAAGGCAAATGTTTTCCAAAAAAATCGACTTTTTGGCTTGAAAAATTAAATATTTGGTTGAAAATGCAACTCTTTTTGGGTGCAGTTTAACCATTTTTGTTGGAAAATTGGACCATCCGATTAAAAATTCAACCATTGCGTTACAAATCCAACTTTTTCGTTGAAAATGTATCTCTTTTGGTAGAAAATTCATCTTTTTTGGTTAAAAATGTTACTATTTGGTTGAAAATTTAGCTGTCTTGGTTAAAAGTTATCTTTTTTGTTGTAAATTCATCTTTTCGGGATTAAAAGTCAAATGTTTTCGAAGGCATTCCACTTTTCAACTCAGAAACTCAACTCTTTTGAGGAAAATACATCTCTTTTGGAAGAAAAGTATATATTTTTTTTTTAATTCAACGACTATTTAGTTGAAAATTTAGCTTTCTTGTCTAATTAAAATTTTAACTGTTTAATTGGCAATTAATAATTTGTGATGGTTGAGGATTCATCTATTTTGTTAAAAATTATTATATATATATTTTTTTTTTAAAAGATTGATCATTTTAGTTTGGTTGAAAATTGAACTATTTTGTTGAAAATTCGATTTTTTGTTGGTTTAAAATTTACCCTTTTTTAGTAGAAACTTCAACTATCTGATTGAAATTTCATGTATTTTGTTGAAAATTGGTCAGTTTTGGTCGAAAATTTATCTTCTTGTTGGAAAATTAATGTTTTTGGTAAAAATTCATTAATTTTATTGAAAATTAATAATCTGTTTTGATAGAGGATTCAACTTTTTTTAATGTTCGTCTTTTTTGGTTGAAAATTCAACTACTTTGTTAAAAACTAATTTTGTTTGTTGAAGATTCATCATTTTAGTTGAAAATTCATCTCTTTGTTTGAAAATTAAACTATTTTGTTTAAATTTTGTTTAATTGATGGTTTTAACTGAAAGTGTAACTATTCAATTTTTGGTTGAAAATTTGTATTTTTTAGTAAAAAATTCAACTATTTGCTTGAGAATTGATGTATTTTGTTGAAAATTCGTGTTTTTTGTTCAGAAAATTAATCTTGGTTGATAATTCATCTTTTTGGTTAAAAATTAATCTATTTCGTTGAAATTGCAATATTTTTACTTTAAAGGTTAGGAATTTAAAGCGATTCAAATTGAATTTAATATTGTATCTACATTAATTTCACTTAAAAGAATTTATTCTCCCATTAGTCCCCTATTTTCGTGAAAAATCACCCTATTTATCCTACTTTGAGAGCATTTCAGGCTGTGAAGTCTGCACTATTAAAATTATTTTAATTTATAATTGTCTAGATTTCTAGTTCCTATTGCAAATCATAGAAATGCTTGTATTAAAATGAATTACAATTTATCTGAACTTGACTTGTAAAATATATTCTAGCAATTGTACTTTGGTTTTTACCCCCGAATTTAGCATTAGAATTTTAGTCACTTTTTTAAAGTACATTAGTCTGTGGCAGCCCTGCTCATACTTCATAATCGAATGATAAAAAGTCGTATGTCCTTTTTTGTTTGTACTTCTCGTACAAGTACTTAATTATTAATGAACGATTGATTCTACATTTATGTATGATGTTTCCTTAGATGACAACAATTCTCGATGTCAATTATCAACAGTTGGAACCCTACGCAGAAGGTGATGGCGAAGATCAAGATGAGGATCGTGAGGAAACGCCTCAAGAATCCGGATTAATAATCCATGTAGTACCAGAAAGCAGTAAAGCGAGATGGAATCACATAGAAGACTTGGATTCATTTTTTACAAGAATGTATCACTATCACCAAAACAATGGATTTATATGCATGATGACTAAGGAATTTTTTGAATTAGGACAATTCATATTCGTAGTTCTTTTTACGCTTTTCTTATTCCATTGTGTTGAATATCCCATTCTATTTAGGTGAGTTTCTTTCATTAGTTGATTTTCAAATTCAAATTTGAGACTAAATCTGAACAGGGTAGTCAGAGGTCAAGTAAAACCAGGAAAATAGGGAAAATTCAGGGAATTTTATTTGTTAGGAAAAATCAAGGATTTTAAAAAAACCTTGCAAAAGTCAGGGAATTTTTATAAGAGGCACTCTTAAATAGCTGTCGAGGATAATAAATTTAAGATTTTTAAATTTAAATTTTAAATTGTTGTATTCCGTTTATAAAAGATTCTATGTTGAAAATCTTACGAGATTCAGATTCTGGTCTTTGAATTTTAACTGTCAGGGAAAATGAAAAATTGGCCAGGGAAAAATTAGGGAATTTTGAAGATGAAGTTTTGTGGCCACCCTGATATAATACTCTTGTTAGTAATTTATTTGCCTTGTATTTCTATTTCTATTTTTTTTGCAGTTGCTTACTCTTGAAGATTATTTTTAGTTAAACGTATTATTTGGTAGAAAATTAAACCATTTGCTTAAAAATGTATATATTTTGTTGAAAATTCGTCTTTTTGGTTTTAAAATTTATCAATTTTGATAGAAATTTCATCTTTTTTGGTTGCACATTTAACTATTTTGTTGAAAACTGTTTTTTTTTATAAATTAAGTTTGTTTACTGAAAATTTCACTTTTCCATTTTTGGTTGAAAATTGTTTGTTTTTTTTTGTGTGGAAAATTCAACTATATGTTTGAAAATTCATCATTTTGGTTGAAAATTTGACTATGTTATAGAAAATTCGTTTTTTGTTTTGTTTTGTTAACAATTAATTTTGCTTATTGAAAATTTAACTTTTCCATTTTTGGTTGAAAATTGATCTTTTTTAGTTGAAAATTCAACTCTTTGTTAGCAAATTTCTCTTTTTGGTAGAAAATTAATCTTTTTGGTTGAAAATTCGTCTTTTTGGTTTTAAAATTCATCTATTTTCGTAGAAATAACTTTTTTTTTGGTTGAAAATTTAACTATTTTGTTGACAATTCATCTTTTTGTTGAAAATTCAACTTTTAAGGTTAAAATTTCAACTGTCTTTTCAAAAAGTAGTGTTTTTGGCTTGAAAATTCAACTATTCGGTTCTAAATGCAACAGCTTTTGGTTGAAGTTTAATCTTTTTTGTCTGAAAATTCGACTATTTAAGAAAGAAGTATTTGGTTAAACAGTCATATTTTTGGTCGAAAATTCAACTGTTTTGTTGATCATTGGTCTATTTGGATGGAAAATTAATCTTTTTTATTGAAAATTCGACCGTCTTCTAAAAAATGCAATTATTAAAAAAAAATACAACTGTTTTTGGTTGAAGTTTAATCCTTTTTGTTTGAAAATTAATCTTATTAGTTGGAAATTCAACAATTTGGTTACAAATGAAAACTATTTTTAAATTTTCTTTTTTTTTTTGTGTTGAAAATGCAACTGTTTGATAATTCATATTTTCGCGTTGAAATTCAACTATTTTACAGAAAATTAGTCTTTTGGCTTGAAAATTCAACAATTTGGATGAACTTTTTTTTTCTGGACTGAAAAATCTCTGTATTTTTAAAATTCGTCTTTTTTTTGGAAAATTCATCTCTCCGGTGGAAAATTGTACTATTTTGTAGAAAATGAGTTCTTTTTGTTTAAAATTATTATTTTTGTTAAAAATTATTTTTTTATATTACAAATTTTTGTATTAAAAGTTAAAAATATAAACAAATTTTGTATGAAAAGTTTTCTTTTCAATTATTTTTTTTATTGAAAATTGAACTTTTCCATTTTTGGTTAAAAATTGATCTTTTTTTAGTTGAAGATTCATGTATTTTGTTGAAAAATCGTATTTTTTGGTAGAAAATTAATCTTGTTGGTGAAAAATTCGTCTTTTTTGTTTTAAAATGGATCAATTTAGTTAAAAATTCATCTCTTCGTTTGAAAATTTTACTATTCTGTAGAAAATGAGTCCTTTTTGTTGAAAATTCATATTTTTTAGTTGAAAATTCGACTATTTGTTTGAAAATTAAATTATTTTGTTAAAAATTCGTCTATTTTGGTAGAAATTTAATCTTGATGGGTTAAAAATTAGTCCTTTTGCTTTTAAAACTCATCAATTTTGGCAGAAATTTCATCACTTTTCGTCAAAAATTGAACTATTTTCTTAAAGATTCGTTTTTTTTTGTTAAAAATTAATTTTGTTTCCTGAAATCTTAACTTTTCCATTTTTGGTTAAATATTAAACTTTTTTAGCCGAAAATTAAACGATTTGTTTGAAAATTTGTCTTTTTTGGTAGAAAATTAATCTTCTTGGTTGAAAATTCGTCATTTTGGTTTCAAAATGTATTTCTTGTGGTAGAAATATCATCATTTTTTGTTGAAAATTTAACTATTTGGTTAAAAATTTGTTTTATTCTTCTTGATTAAAATATAAAATATTACATTTTTCGTTGGAAATTCAAGTTTTAGGATTAAAACTTTAACTGTTTTCTAACAAATTCGTGTTTGTGGTATTTTGTTATAAAAGTTATATTTTTTGGTCGAAAATTCAACTGTTTTTTTATCATTCGTCTATTTAGATTGAAAATTCATCTTTTTTGTTGAAAATTCAACTGCTAAAAACTTCTAAAAAGTGCAATTATTTTCTTAAAAATGGAATTGTTTGGTTGAAAATTTAACCTTTTAATGCATCGTTGCGAAAAATTACGTAAACTGCATAGGGGGTGTCCAACACCCCAACGTGTTCAAACCTGTTTTGTTCAACCGGTATTGAATATTTTGTTACAAAAAAATTATCTGATATAGTTTAATACGTCATCTTTAAATTAAAATATGTTTTACAGCCATTTATTTATTTTAAATATGTTAAAAAAATTGTTTGATGAAAATTCATCTTTTTTGGTTCGAAAAAAAAAAAAATAAATTTGAAATTTTACTATTGTATTTCGTTGATGAAAGGTTCTATGTTAAAAACTTTACAAGATTAAAATGCTAGTATTTGAATAGTAATGGGCAGGGAAAATGAAAAATTGGTCAGCGAAAGATCAGGTAAAAGTCAGGGAATTTTAAAAATGAATTTTTTGGCCACCCTGTCTAACGAATATTTTCATATTTCAGGGATACAGTGACAAACAGCACATCGCTCAAAATCAAAATCACTGACGCGTTTCTGCCTCCAAGAAAATGCTCTCAAAGTATGGGTCTAATTACCTGGATTTTTATTACAATAGCAACCATTTTCTGGGTTCTACGACTAGTTAAATGTTTGTATCATCTAACTCAATTCTGGGATATCAAGTCGTTTTTTAACAATGCGCTTAGGATAGAAGATAAAGATTTGCAAAATGTAACGTGGCACGAGGTACAGAAAAAAGTGAGGGAAGTGCAAAAAGAACAAGAGATGTGCATTCACAAGAAGGAACTTACAGAGTTAGATATATACCATAGAATACTGCGATTTAAAAATTACATGGTAGCTATGATCAACAAATCTTTACTGCCCGCGAGACTTAAATTGCCGGTAGTGGGAGAGGTAATTTTTCTAACAAGAGGATTGAAATACAACCTGGAATTACTCCTGTTCTGTAAGTTTAATGTATAAACGTCATTTTAGTAATGAAATTATCAAAATAAATCAATGTATTACTGGTTTGCAGGGGGACCGTGGTCGCCATTCGAAAATAATTGGCACCTCCAAGAAGACTACAAGAAATCCGGTAAACGGGAGGAACTCGCCGCTGCATTATCGAAACACATTTGTTGGGTGGCGATAGCCAATTTCGTCCTATGTCCACTGATATTATCGTGGCAAATTTTGTACTTTTTCTTCAACTACGGCGACGTAAGTTCCCACTTTTTTTAATTATATGTAACCGGCTCAGAAGAAAGGGCCAGGCCTTGGACTCATTTCACTATTGACCAGGGTGTCTACCCTACCTGGAAAATCTGGAAAACCTGGAATTGTCAGGGAATTTTTATATACCTGGAAAAACCTGGAAATGTCAGGGATTTTTTTTTTAAAGTCAGGGAATTTTTTCGAGAGGATGCTTAATTTTTTTTTAATTGCAATATTAAATTGAATAACAATATTTTTTTTTTTTTTGTAAAAGTAGCTTTATATTACTGTATCGAACTATTTTATTGAAAAATTGTTTTTTTTTGTTTGAAATCAATTTTTTAAACTGAAAATTTAACTATTCTGTTTTTGGTTGAAAATTGGTCGGTTTTAGTTGAAAATTCGTGCAGTTTGTTGAAAATTCGTTCTTTTCTGGTTGAAATATCAACTACTACATTTTTCGTTCCGAATCCATCTTTTCTGAATGAAGATTTAATTACTTGGCTGAGAGTTACTCTTTTGTTAAAAATTAATTTGTTATTAAAGATTCATCATTTTAATTGAAAGTTCATCTCCTTGGTTGAAAAATGAGCTATTTTGTTAAAAATTCTTTTTTTATTTGGCTGAAAATTAATTTTTTTACTGAAAATTTAACCATTCTTGTTGCAACTTTAACTATGTTGTTGAAAATTTTTTTTTTTTCTGTTGAAAAATTTTTTTTTTACTGAAAACTTGTTTGGTAGAAATTAATCTTCTGGATTGAAAATTAATCTTTTTGTTTGAAATTTAATGATTCTAGTTAAAGACTTATTATTTTAGTTGGAAATGCATGTTTTTAGTTTCAAATTCAACTATTCCAGTTGAAAATTCATCACTTTGTTTGAAAATCTTTTTTTTTCTACCGTGAAATGCAACTATTCCAATTGAAAATTATATCCTTTCAGTTGAAAATTCATCTCTTTGGTTAAACGTTAATTTATAACTGAAAATTTAAATATTCAATTCTTGGTTTAAAATTTATCTTTTTAATTGAAAATTCATGTATTTTCTTGAAAATTCGTCTTCTTTAGTAAAAATTAATCTTCTTGGTTGAAAAATCATCTTTTTGGTCGAAAAATTAACTATTCCAGTTAAAGTATGATCATTTCAGTTGAAAATTCATGTATTCTTTTTTTAAATCGTCTTTGTGGTAGAAAATTCATCTTCTTGGTTGAAAAATGAAGTATTCCAGCTAAATATTCATAATTTTAGTTGAAAATTCATGTTTTTGCTTGAAAATAAAACTGCTTGGTTGGAAGTTAAATTAAATTTGTTTTAAAAATAAATCTGTTTTTTTTTTTTGGAAAATTAATTTGTTTGACTTAAAATTTAACTGTTCCATTTTCGGTTGAAAACTTATATTTTTTAGTTCAAAATTCAGCTATTTGTTTGAAAATTGATCTTTTTGGTTGAAAATTCAACTATTTGGTTAAAAAATCATCTATCTTTTTGAAAATCCAAATTTTTACTTGAAAAGTTACGAATTTTAATCGGTTTAAATTGAATTTCGTATAGTGCCCACATTAATTTAATGATTAATTATGTTTTTATTATTATTTAATTATTTAATTAATTGATCGTGCTAAAATATTTAAGAATATCTTGTCATATTAATTGAATTCCTAGAAACGGAAAAAAAAATATTATTTATAATAAACTCGCGAAATTGTATACATATCCCGAGTCGATTTTTTAAAAATATGTGAAATATTTGAATGGCTCCATGCTATGAAAAATTATACCTGGAAAAAACCTGGAATTGTCAGGGAATTTTTCTCCAGGATTTGAGTAGACACCCTGTTGACACTTTTTTTTGAACGATGACACTATTTTGCTACTATTTTGAAAAAATGACACTAAAGACACTATTTTCTTACAATTGTTCGATAATTCCACTATCTTTTTACTTTTTCTTGAAAAATATTTTGGAAGTTTCGGAAAATTTTCTCAATTGCTGATTAGGGGTCGCGCATAAAAAAGATGAATTCTCAACAAAAAATGTAATATTTGATATTTTATCCAAGAAAAAATTTTCGTGATAAATAAAAAACAGTTGAATTGAACGGAAAAGGACGATTTTCCAACAAAATAGTTACATCCTCAACCAAAACAGATTAATTTTCAACCAAACAGTTACATTTTTAACCAAAAAGATCAACTTTCTACAAAAAAGTTGAATTTTCAACCAAAAAGATAAATTTTCAACACAGAAGATTAATTTTCTACTACAAAAGACGAATTTTTAACAAAACACAAATTTTTTACCAAATAGTTAAATTTTCTACCAAAAAGGCGAATTTTCAACAAACAGTTGAACCCTCGACCAAAACAGATTAATTTTCAACCAAACAGCTGCATTTTTAACCAAAAATATAAAGTTTCTATAAAAAAGTTGAATTTTCAACCAAAAAGATAAATTTTCAACACAGAAGATTAATTTTCTACTAGAAAAGACGAATTACAACAAATTACATACATATGTAACTAAATATTTTGAATAATGAATGTGATGTTAGTCCAAATTTTATTTTAATATTTTTTAGTTTATATTTTGTTCGTTTCTGAAATTTTTTAACCAAAAGTCGAGTAGCTAATTTTTCATTTAAGAGAATTAATTTTCAATTAAAAAAACGAATTTTCTACTAAACAGGTTAATTTTGTACCAAATAGTTGAATTTCCTACACAATTGTTTAATTTTCAAGCCAAAAAGACGAATTTTCAACAAAAGAGTTCAATTTCATATCAAACAGTTTCATTTTTAAACAAACAGATGAACTTTCTACCAAATAGTTGAATTTTTAACCTAATAAATAAGTTTTCAACTAAAAGATAAGTTTTCAACACAGAAGATTAATTTTGTACCAAAAAAGATGAATTTTCAAACAAAAAAACATTCATTTTTAACCAAATAGTTGATTTTTCAACCAAGTAAATTAGTTTTTCTCCTAAATAGTTTGAGGAATGGATGTGATGTTAGTCCAAATTTTACACATTTGATTAATTTTCAGTTCATATTTTTTTCGTTGCGAAAAATTTTTGACCAAAAATCAAGCAGTTAAATTTTCATTTAACAGAATTAATTTTCAATTTAAAAAATCGGAATTTTCTACAAAAAAAGGTTATTGTTGTACCAAATAGTTAAAGTTTCTTCTCAATTGTTCAATTTTTAAGCCAAAAATACGATTTTTCTACAAAACAGTTAAATTTTCAGCTCGAGAATATAAATTTTCAACAAAAAAGCTCATTTTCAACCAATCAGTTAAATTTTTAGTTAAATGAGTTTTTAATAAATAAAAAAACTGCGTTTTGAACTAAAATCATGAATCTTCAACCAAAACAATAAGCTTTTAAGAAAGTAGTTCAACTTTCAACCAAGTTGTTGAGTTTTCAACGAAATAAATGAATTTTTAACCAAAAAATGTAATAGCTGATATTATAACAAAAAAAGATGTTAATTTAAAAAAAAACAGCTGAATTCAACCAAAAAAGACGAAATTTAACAAAATAGTTGAACCCTCGAACAAAACAGATTAATTTTCAACCAAACCGTTGAACTTTTAATCAAAAAGATAAACTTTCTACAAAAAAGTTGAATTTTCAACCAAAAAGATAAATTTTCTACCAAAAACGACGAATTTTCAACAAATTATATAAATTTTTAACTAAATATTTTGAACAATGAATGTGATGTCAGTCCAAATTTTATTTTATTATTTTTTAGTTTATATTTTTTTCGTTTCTGAAATCTTTTAACCAAAAATCGAGTAGCTAATTTTTCATTTACGAGAATTAATTTTCAATAAAAAAAACGAATTTTCTACTAAACAGGTTAATTTTGTACCAAATAGTTGAATTTTCTACACAATTGTCTATTTTTCAAGCCAAAAAGACGAATTTTCAACAAAAGAGTTCAATTGCAAACCAAACAGTTTCATTTTTAAACAAACAGATGAACTTTCTACCAAATAGTTGAATTTTTAACCAAATATATAAGTTTCCAACTAAAAGATAAGTTTTCAACACAGAAGATTAATTTTGTATCAGAAAAGATGAATTTTCAACAAAATACATTCATTTTTAACCACATAGTTGATTTTTCAACCAAGCAGATTAGTTTTCTGCTAAATAGTTTGAGCAATGGATGTGATGTTAGTCCAAATTTTACATATTTGATTAATTTTTAGTTCATATCTTTTTCGTTTCGAAAAATTTTTACCAAAAATCAAGTAGTTAAACTTTCATTTAACAGAATTAATTTTCAATTGAAAAAAACGAATTTTCTACAAAAAAGGTTATTGTTGCACCAAATAGTTAAATTTTATACTCAATTGTTGAATTTTTAAGCCAAAAATACGATTTTTCTACAAAAAAGTTAAATTTTCAGCCCGAGAATATAAATTTTCAACAAAAAAGCTCATTTCCAACCAATGAGTTAAATTTTCAGTTAAATTTCAACCAAAAAAGATGTTAAATTTAAACAAACAAAAAACAGCTGAATTCAACCAAAAAAGACGAATTTTCAACAAAATAGTTGAACCCTCGACCAATACAGATTAATTTTTAACCAAGCAGTTGCACTTTTAACGAAAAAGATAAACTCTCTGCAAAAAAGTTGAAATTTCAACCAAAAATATAAATTTTCAACACTGAAGATTAATTTTCTACTAGAAAGGACGAATTTTTAACAAAATACATAATGTTTTAACCAAATAGTTGAATTTTCAATCAAGAAGATTAATTTTCTACCAAAAAAGACGAATTTTCAACAAATTACATAAATTTGTAACTAAATATTTTGAACAATGAATGTGATGTTAGTCCAAATTTTATTTTAATATTTTTTTCGTTTCTGAAATCTTTTAACCAAAAATCGAGTAGCTCATTTTTCATTTAAGAGAATTTTCCATTAAAAAAACGAATTTTCTACAAAACAGATTAATTTTGTACAAAATAGTTGAATTTTCTACAAAATCTTTGAATTTTCAAGCCAGAGACGAATTTTCAACCAGTTTCATTTTTAACCAGACAGATGATCTTTCTACCAAATAGTTGAATTTTCAACCAAATAAATAAGTTTTCAACCAAAAGATAAATTTTCAACACAGAAGATTCATTTTGTACCAAAAAAGTTGAATTTTTAATAAAATACATTAATTTTTAACTAAATAGTTGAATTTGCAAACAAGCAGATTAATTTTCTACTAAATAGTTTGAGCAATGGATGTGATGTTAGTCCAACTTTTACATACCTTATTAATTTTTAGTTTATATTTCTTTCGTTTCGAAAAATTTTTAACAAAAAATCAAGGAGTTAAATTTTCATTTAACAGAATTAATTTTCAATTAAAAGAAAAAACGAATTTTCTACAAAAAAATGTTATTGTTTTGCCAGATAGTTACATTTCTACTCAGTTGTTGAATTTTTAAGCCAAAAAGAAGATTTTGCTACAAAACAGTTGAATTTTCAGCCCGAGAATATAAATTTCCAACAAAAAAGCTCATTTTCAAACAATCAGTTACATTTTGTGTTAAATGAATTTTTAATAAATAAAAAAATGCATAATGAACTAAAATCATGAATCTTCAGCCAAAACAATGAGCTTTTAAGAAAGTAGTTCAACTTTCAACCAAGGCGTTTCATCCTAAAAAGATGAATTTTTAACGAAAAATGTAATTGTTGATATTTCGACAAAACAAAATTTCAATTAAAAATAAAAAAACAGTTGGATTTAACAAAAAAAAATTAACAAAATACTTGAATCCTCAACTAAAACAGATTAATTTTCAAACAATTGGGTGCACTTTTAACCAAAAAATTTATTTTCTACCAAAAAAGACGAATTTTCATCAAAGTACATACATTTTCAATCAAATAGTTAAATTTTCTATCCAAATGTTAGATTTTTGAACCAAAAATACAAAATTTTGTAGAAAGCAGTTGAATTTTAAACGAGAGTTCATTTTTACCCTAAGCAGATTGATTTTTAACCAATAAAGATTAAATTTCAATGGATCAAATTATTGAATTTTCAAGCCTAAAAGATGAATTTTTAACAACACAATTCATTTTCAACCAAGCAGTTAAATTTTGAACAAAATAATTACATTTTCATTAAAAAAATTAATTTGTAATAAGAAAGTCGAATTTTCAACAAAAATTATGATTCTTCAACCAAAAAAATGAATTTTCAGTAAAGTAGTTCAACTTCTAACCAAGGAGTTGAATTTTTAACCTGAAAAGATGAATTTTCAACAAAAAATATAATATTTTATATTTCAAGACAAAAAAATTTAATTTAAAATCAAAAACCAAAGAAAACTAATTTTCAACAAAATACTTGAATCCTCAAATAAAACAAATGAATTTTCAATCAAACAGTTGAATTTTTAACCCAAAAAATTGATTTTAAATAAAAAAGACGAATTTTCAACAAAATACATACATTTTTATCCAAATAGATAAATTTTCTACCAAATTGTTGAATTTTCGAGTCAAAAATACGATTTTTCTACAAAACAGGTGAATTTTTAACAAAAAGTTACAATTTCAACTGAAATAGATTAATTTTTAATCAGAGAGTTGCATTTTGAACCAATAAAGGTGACATTTCTACAGAAAGAGATGAATTTTCAAACCAAAAAGATGAATGTTGAACAAAAATAGTTGAATTTTCAAACATACAAAAACTTGTTATTGAAGAACAAAATTGCAATCAAATTGTTGAATTTTCGAGCCAAAAAGACAAATTTTTAACAAAACAGTTCATTTTCAACCAAGCAGTTAAATTTTGAGCAAAATAATTACATTTTCATTTAATAGATTTATTTTTAATAGAAAAATCGAATTTTCAACAAAAATTATGATTCTTCCACCAAAAAAATGAACTTTTAGTAAAGTAGTTCAACTTCTAACCAAGGAGTTGAATTTTTAACCTGAAAAGGTGAATTTTCAACAAAAAATATAATAGTTGATATTTCAAGAAAAAAATTGAATTTAAAATCATAAACTGTTAAAGTTAACCAAAGAAAATGAATTTTCAACAAAATACTTGAATTCTCAAATGAAACAAATTAATTTTCAATCAGTTGCATTTTTAACAAAAAAATTGATTTTATAAACAAAAAATTTCAACAAAGTATATAAATTTTCAACCAAGTAGTTAAATTTTCTACCAAATTGTTGAATTATTGAGCCAAAAATACCATTTTTCTACAAAACCGGTGAATTTTTAACAAAAAGTTCCTATTTCAACCGAAACAGATTAATTGTTAACGAGACAGTTGCATTTTGAACTGATAAAGGTGGAAATTCTGCAGAAAGAGATGCATTTTCAAACCAAAAAGATAATTTTTCAACAAAATAGTTGAATTTTCAAACAAACCAAACATTTTTATTTAAGAAAAAAGAGAACAAAATTGTAATCAAATTGTTGAATTTTCAAGCCAAAAAAACTACACATTTAAATTCGGACTACGCATAAGTTTAATTCTTGACATATTTTATGACACTATTTTTTTAAATTTGTGACACTATTTACACTATTTTTTATCTCTGACGTGAGTCCGAGGCCTGCATATTTCGTATTTACTTTTTAGTTAATAAATGTTTAGAAATGGAAAAAATTATAACTTTTTTCTATTGTTTACGAATCTTCCAGACCTCATTATTATTTATTTATTATTATATATTTATTATTATATATTTGATTTTATATATGTATTATTATTATTTATTATAAAGTCTGAAAGAGTCGTAAGAAATAGAAGAAAATTATAATTTTTTCCATTTCGAAACATTTCTTCATTACTTTCTGGACGTAAAAAAACTTGGAATAACATCTGTTCATAATTATATTTTTTAGTTGATAAAAAGAGAGCCCGGAGCACTTGGTTTAAGGATGTGGTCGCCATATAGTCGCTTATATCTTCGTCACTTCAACGAATTGGAACACGAACTAAATGCACGACTGAGCCGCGCGTATCGACCGGCTAAAAAATACATGGACATATTTACGTCTCCATTGATTGTGATCCTCGCTCAAAACATTGTTTTTATTGCTGGCAGTATTTGCTTTGTCATGCTGGGGTTAACAATTTACGACGATGGGATTTTGTCAATCGAACACTATGTGACCACCATGGCGATTTTTGGATCAGTGGTGACTGTGGCTCGAGCTTTTCTGCCTGACGAAAATTTAGTGTGGTGTCCCGAAACTTTGTTAACTGCTGTCCTAGCACACACTCACTACAGACCGGACAGTTGGAGAGGACGCGCTCATACGCAGGCGACTAGAGCCCAAGTAGCCCAATTATTTCAATACAAACTTGTACATATTTTGGAGGAGCTTGTTTCACCTCTGCTCACTCCCTATATTTTATACTTTCGCATGAGACCGCGTGCTTTGGACATTGTCGATTTCTATCGAAATTTCACGATCGAGATCACGGGTGTTGGTGATGTGTGCAGCTTTGCGCAAATGGACGTGCGAAAACACGGGAATCCAATGTGGCAAACGTTAGGTCAAAGTGTGATAGATGACCGAGTGATAGGTTTCAATAATAGGTACGGAACTGATAAAGTGAAACCACCGACTACTCAGTACACACAGGCTGAAGACGGAAAAACGGAGTTGTCGCTAATACATTTTACTCTTACAAATCCCGAGTGGAAACCACCTAGTCATGCCGAAAACTTTGTGACGGCTCTGAAGGAAAGAGCCAGGAGAGAGGCAGCTAACGCTCCTAATGATATGAATCCTCTATACGCAAGTTTAAGTAGCCTCTCCAGTCTCGGTCCTGGAGTAAGTTTTCATTTTTAGGGTTTGATTTTTAATTTAATGGTATATTGTGTAACTAGTGCGCAAAGTAGATTATTCGAGACCAGTGTGCAGTTTGCCGCCCGAGCAATCACATGAGTCGAGAATCACCTATGCGCATGCGTGCCACATACTAGGGGTCGTTGAAAAACTACGTCACAAATACGAACATTCCCTCCCCCTCGTTCTTGTAAGTCAATATTTTGTATTCGATTTCATTTGATAATGAAACCTGTACATTAATGTATAGGTACCCTGTTGCATTTAATATTAAACCAGGGTGGCGACTTGACCGGGAGACCGGGAAAAGACCTGGAATTTTATTGACCGGGAAATGACCGGGAATTTAATTTAAAAACCGGGAATTTACTTCTGATCATAGCAAAATTCAAGAAATATAATTTCACTTGGAACAGGGAATGTTTTACATGGAATGGGAATTTTTTAAAGGAATTATAATTCGGATTGAGAAAAAAGGAATTTTTAAAAATCCCTCTTTCAAGTCAGAATTCGTCACAATTTGAAAGTTCCCTCTTCTAAATTTTAGGTAATAAAAGTACTTCAAGCAGTTTTCAGAGTAGAAGTAGAATTTCAAAGAAGAAATATTTCTGAATTATAATAGAAATTTTTATTTACATTGTTCGTTGCGAATTCATCGTTTTTTAGTTAGAAATTCAACTACTGGGTTAAAAGTTAAACTTTCGTTAAAAATTAATTTATCTTTTTTTGATGAAAATTCAACTATTTGGTTGAAAATTGATATTTTTCATTTAATAATTAAACTATTTGTTTGAAAATGTATGTACTTTGTGGAAAATTCATCTATTTTTGTAGACAATTAAACTTTATGGTTGACAATTCATCTTTTTGGCATAAAATTAAACTATTCCAGTTAAAGATTCATCACGTCAGTTGAAGGTTCATCATTTTATTTGAAAATTCACCAGTTTGGTTGAAAATTAATTTCTTTAAACGAAAATTTAACTGTTCCATTCTGAGTTTAAAATTAAAATTTTCAAGTTCGGAATTCCACAATTTGGATAAAAATTTTCTTTTTAATTGAAAATTTAACTATTTCGATGAAAATTCATGTATTTTGTTAAAAAAGTTAATCTTCTTGTTTAAAAATTCTTCTTTTCGGTTAAAAATTCAAGTATTCCAGTCAAATATTTGTTATTTTAGTTGAAAATTCATCTTTTAGGATTGAAATAAAATTATTTGGTTGAAAGTTAAGCTCTTTTGTTAAAAATTAATTTTTTTTTTAGTTGAAAATCCATCGTTCTAGTTAAAAATTCATTTCTTTGGTTGAAAAATGAGCTGTTTGATTGAAAATTTGTTTTTTCTTCGGATGTTTTTTGGTTGATAATTTTCTTTTTCAACTGAAAATGTAACTATTAATTCAGTTGAATATTTCATAATTTTATTTCAAAATTCATGTCTTTGGGTGAACATTCATTTTTGACTAAAAAAGTGATTATTCAATTTTTGGTTGAAAAATGATCTTTGTTAGTTCAAAATTCGTCTTTTTGGTAGAAATTAATCTTCTTGGTTGAAAATTAATCATTTTGGTCAAAAATTCAATTATTCTAGTTAATGATTCATCATTTCAGTTAAAAATTCATCTTTCTGGTTTGAAATTCAACTATTGCAGTTAAATATTTACAATTTTCTTTGAAAATTCATCACTTTGTTTGAAAATGTAACTATTATTTTGAAAGTTAGTTTTTGTTGTTGTTAAAAGTTAGTTTTTTTTGTTGAAACTAATTTTTTTAACTGAAAATTTAACTTATTCCAATTGAAAATTCCATAGCTGTTGTTGAAAATTCATCTGTTTGGTTAAACATTAATTTTTTTAACTTGAAATGTAATTATTAAAGTTTTGGTTGACAATTTATCTTTTTTTAGTAAAAATTAATTTTTTGGTTTGAAAGTTGAACTATTTCAGTTAAAGATTCATTGTTTTAGTTGAAAACTCTTATGTTTGGTTTACAAATAATTTTTTAAACTAAAAATGTTACTATTCCATTTTCGATTGAAAATTATTATTTTTTCAGTTCAAAATTTAACTATTTGGTTGAAAATGTGTCTTCTTTTATTAAAGCTTCAAACCTTTCTTTAAAAGTTAATGTATTTGGTTGAAAAATTGTATTTTTGGGTAGAAAATTAATCTTTTTATTTAAAATGTAATCTTCTTTAAAAATTCGTCTTTTTGGTTGAAAATTCGAGTGTTCCAGTTAAATATTCATCATTTTAGTTGAAAATTTATCTTTTTGGTTTAAAATTTAACTATTCCAGATAAAGATTCATAATTTGATTTGAAAATTCATCACTTTGGTTGAAAATTGAACTATTTTGTTGAAAATCCGTTTTTTTTGTTGAAAATTAATTTTTTCAACTGAAAGTTTAACTATTCCATTTTTTTGTAAAAAATTGATATTTTTTAGTGGAAAATTTAAGTATTTTTTTCAAAATTCATTTATTTTGCAACGTTTTGCTCTGTTGTGTTAAAAGATGTTTAGAACGAACGTCATGAATTAAAATAAATGTTTGCGTTTTGCGGCAGATATAAATATGTTACTTTGAGTTGACCGGGAAAATTGAAAAACTTGACCGGGGAAAACCGGGAAATGACCGGGAATAGTCCGAAATAGTCCGCCGAATCGCCACCCTGTAAACGCTTAAGGTATCAACTCGAAATATGTTATACAGTTGAATTTAATCTCGAAAAGATCCATTTTCAACAAAGGAAGATCATTTTTCAATCAAATAGCTGAATTTTCAGTAAACAGAAAAATTAATTTTCAACCTAAAAAAACTAATTTTCAACGAAATAGTTGAAGTTCCAAGCGAAAGAGATGAATTTTTAACCAAATAGTTGAATTTTCAACTATTTGTTTCAATTTTCAAACAAAAAAGAATTAACTTCAAATACAAACAATAGCATTTTTAACCAATAATTTTCAAGACCAAAAAGACTAATTGTTTAGAAAACAGTTGAAGTTTCAACCAAAAACGTTTCTACAAAAAAGATGTATTTTCAATCCAAAAAGAAGAATTTTCCACACAAAGAAATTGTCAACCAAAAAGTTCAATTTACAACCAAATAATTAAACTTTCAAGCCGAAGGCACGAATTTTCAACAAAATAGAAGAATTTTCAACCTAAAAAGATCACATTTTAGTTAAATAGCTAAATTGTCAATAAACAGAAATATTAATTTTCAATCTACAAAAAAGAATTTTCAACGAAATAGTCGAATTTTCAAACAAAAACAAAATTAACTTCAAGTACAAACAATTTCATTTTTGATCAAATAGTCCAATTTTTATGACCAAAAAGATTAATTTGTTAGAAAACAGTAAAATTTTTAAAACAAAATTTGTTACAAAAGAAGATGAATTTTCAATCCAAAAAAGATGAATTTTCGATCCAAAAAGAAGAATTTTCCACACAAAAAAAATTACTCATCAACCAAAAAGTTCCATTTACAATTAAATCGTAAGGCACGAATTTTCAACAAAATAGATGAATTTTCAACCAACTGGTCGAATTTTTAAACAAAAAAGATTATCCCAACATTAAACTAAATTCTCAACAAAATAGTTAAACTTTAAACTAAAATGATGAATCTTCAACAAAGAAGTTGAAATTCTCAACCAAATAGTTGAATTTTCAATCGGAAAAGTTTAATTTTCTATCAAAAGAGATGAATTTCCCACGAGCGTTGTGTTTTCAAACTTAAAAGTCGAATATTTTAGAAAAGTTGACTATTAAACCCGAAAAGATGCATTTTTAACCAAGCAAGATGATTTTTCAACTGAATAGATGAATTTTTAATAAATATAAAAATTAATTTTCAAACTAAAAAACGAATTTTCAACGAAATAGATGAGGTTCCAAGCGAAAGAGATGAAGTTTTAACGAAATAGTTGAATTTTTAAATAAAAAAGAATTAACTTCAACTACAAACAGTTGCATTTTTGATCAAATGGTAGAATCATCAAAAGAAAAAAGACTAATTTTTTCGAATACAGTTGAATTTTTAACCATAAACTTTTCTACAAAAAAAAAGATCAATTTTCAATCCAAAAAAGATGAATTTTCAATCCAAAAAGAAGAATTTTCAATAAAAAAAAAGAATTTTCCACAACAAATAATTATCATCCAAAAAGTTCCATTAGCAACCAAATTGTTAAATTTTCAAGCAAAAGGCACGAATTTTCAACAAAGTAGATGAATTTTCAACCAAAAAAGATTAATTTTCTACCAAAAGAGATGAATTTTCCACGAAAAAGTGTGAGTTTTCATGCTTGAATAAAAGTCCAATGTTTTAGAAAACAGGTGACTTCTAAACCCGAAAAAATGCATTTTCATCTGTGAAAGATCATTTTTAAATTAAATGTCTGAATTTTCAACAAGCGGAAAATTTAATTTTCAACCTACAAAAATGTCCAAATAGTGGAATTTCAAACAAAAAGAATTAACTTCAACTACAAACAGCTGCATTTTTAATCAAATAGTCGAATCGTCAAGACCAAAAAGAGTTTTTTTTTTCGAAAAAAGTTGAATATGCAATTCAAAAACAAGAATTTTCCACACAAAAAAAACAATTGTCAAACAAAAACGTACATTTACAACCAAATAGTTAAACTTTTAAGCAAAAGGCACGATTTTTTTTAACAAATTAGATGAATTTTAAAAAGATTATAAAAAAGATTATAAAAGATTAAACTTCAATTAAAAATTGAATTTTTAAATAAAAAAGACGAATTTTTCAGAAGACAGTTGAATTTTCAATCCAGAAGGACGAATTTTCTATTAAAAAAAAGACAATTCCTCAACAAAATAGTTAAATTTTAAACAAAATTATTAAATTCCTAATAAAATAGTTGAATTTCAATCTGAAATGATGAATCTTCAACAATAAAAATGAATTTTTAACAAACAAAGAAGAAAAATATTTTTATCTTAAATCAGCGAATGAATTCATTTTTTTAAGCGTTTCAAACAAAATTTGTATTCAGGATTATATTTTCCATGTGCGCTATCACATTCTGCGTCACAAATCGTCACAAAAACCTGCCCCCCCCCCCTCTAATCCTCCGATGGTAGTGTGACGTTGTTTTTGAACGGCCCCCTTTTTTTGGAACTGGGCGTGAGAAGTTCGATTCTAAAAATTAGTCGATTAAGGTTCAGAGAAGAATATATTATCTAATATTATCTTCATTACGTACGTTGTAACATTCAAAAAGCTGATAAAAGTTGACACGAGGGGCTAATTACGATTTTAAAAAAATCGTTATAGATAATCACTAATCATTTAATCATCATAAGAAAATAATGTTAAAATATTAAAAGTATTGATTCAAAACATAGAGAAACCACAAACGAATTACAGAATTTCAAAAGAGTTAAAAAATTTCAGATACTTCAATGTATTTCAAGGAATTGCAAAGGAGATTTAAAATTTTTAAGATTTTGCAAAGAGATTTTCTGGGATTTCCAAGCATTTGATCTAATTTAAAAGTATTTCAGCGGGTTTTAAGAGATTTATATATATTTCAAGGAATTTCGTAAAATTTCGAAACATTTGAAGGAATTTTAGAGGATTTCAAAGATTTTCGGAAATTTTAAGGGATTCCAAAGGATTACAAGGAATTTCAAAGAATTTTGTAGGATTTCCAA
This sequence comes from Andricus curvator, assembly GCA_932195095.1. Classification (NCBI taxonomy): domain Eukaryota; kingdom Metazoa; phylum Arthropoda; class Insecta; order Hymenoptera; family Cynipidae; genus Andricus; species Andricus curvator. The sequence continues at coordinate 33,940 of CAKNYM010038978.1, forward strand.
AGATTTAAGGGATTTCTAGGGAATTTTGGAACATCAATTAAATTTATTTTCAAGGCATTCCTAGCGATTCCAAAGATTTCTAGGTATTTACATTTTTTTCAAATTTTAATGAATAAGTTCAATTTGATTTATATTCAAGGGTTTTTAAATGATTGCTTATTTTAATGGATTTTTACGATTACCAAAGGAAATATTTCAAGGGATTTCAAAGGAATTCAAAATATTTTCAAAATTTTAAGAGTCTTACAAGAATTTTGTGGAATTTCTGAAGATTTCAAGGGATTATCAGAAATATCTGGAAAATAAGTGAAATAAAATGAAATTTCAATGGATTCCTAGCAATTCCAAAGATTTCAAGGGATTTAAAATTTTTATAGGAAATTGAACGGGTTTCTTTGTTGAGAACTTTAATAAATAAGTTAAATTTAGTTTATCTTTAAGGGATTTCGAAGGATTTCTACTTATTTTAATGGATTTTTGCAATTTCCAAAGGAAAATTTTCAAGAGATTTAAAAAATGTCAAGGAATTTAATATAATTTCGTAGGTTTTCGAAAGCTTAAAGGGATTTCTAAACACCTGTGGAAGATAATTGAAATTAAATTAAGTTTCAAGAGATTCTTAGCTATTTCCAAAGATTTCAAGGGTTTTCAAGGTAATTCAAGAAATTTTACAAGATTTAAACGATTTTATTGAATTGAATTTTTAGGAATTTTTACGATTTCAAAGGATTTCAAGAGATTTAATAAATTTCAAGGAATTTAAAATAATTTTGTAGGATTTCCAAAGATTTTCAGGGATTTCTAAAAAAGTTTGGAAACTAATTGAAATTAAATTAAATTTAAAGGGATTCTTACCAATCCAAAGATTTCAAGGGATTTGAAGGTACAAATTCAAAAAATGTTACAAGATTCAAACGATTTTATTGAATCGACAAGGATTTCAAAGATTTCTAGGGAATTTCACGTTTTTAGGAGAACTTTAATGAATACGTTAAATGTAATTTATTTTCAAAGGGATTTCTACTTATTTTAAGGAATTTTTACGATTTCCAAAGGAAAGATTTCAAAGGATTTCAAGAGATTTAATAAAGTTCAAGGAATTCAAAATAATTTCGTAGGATTTCCAAAGATTTTCAGGGATTTCTAAAAAACATGGGAAAATAATTGAGATTAAATTAAATTTAAAGGGATTCTTACCAATTACAAAGATTTCAAGGGATTTGAAGGTAATTCAAGAAATGTCACAAGATTTAAACGATTTTATTGAATCTTCAAGGATTTCAAAAATTTCTAGGAATTTAAACGGTTTTCTTTTTTGAGGACTTTAATGAATAAGTTCAATTTAATTTATTTTTAAGGGATTTCAAATGATTTCTACTTATTTCAATGGATTTTTACGATTTCTAGAGAATTTTAGGGAATAAATTAAATCTTATTTCGATAGACGTCTACGGACTTTAAATTTCAAGGGTTATGCAGAAATTAAAAAAAAAATGTTGAAGGTTTTTAAAGATTTTAAGTTATTTTAAAAGATTTTAGGAATGTAACAAATTTCAAAAGATTATGGATGATATAAAATAAATCGTTCCTTTCTAGTTTCTCTAGTTTTTACATTAGTTCTTTCAGTATTTTTCTATTATTTATTCCAATGCTGATTATCTTATAATCGCTTCCTCTATAAGATTTTCTAATACGAATTTTCCATAATTGCGAAAAAATTATAGGGAAGTCATTATAAGCCTATACTAATTTTTCTATAATATTTTTTCGTAAGGGCCATGCAATCTTAATAAAATCTATTTAAAATCTGTACAATCCATGAGATATTTAGCAGTCTCATGCAACATTTTCCAGTCACATACATGCATTATATGATTAATGAAGTTAATGCAAAATAAATTTTGTTTCTAAATATATTTAATACACTTTTTAGTTGTGTTTTCAAGTCAAAAAGATAAATTTTCAACCAAAAAAAAGGAATTTTTAACTAAAATGATGAATCTTTAACCAAAAATATGAATTTTTAACTAAATAGTTAGTTCAATTTTCAACCTAAAAGATTAATTTACTACCAAAAAAGACTCATTTTCAACAAAGTTTATGAATTTCCATCTAAAAAAATCAATTTTCAACCAACATTAGAATAGTTAAAATGTCAGAAAAATAAATGTTCAACGAAAAAAAGAACGAATTTAAAAAAAAAAAATTTCATAACCAAAAAATGATATTTCAACCAAAAACAGAAGAATAAAATTTTCAGTTAAGTCAATCAATTTTTAACAAAAAAAAATGACCTTAAAAACAAAATAATTCAATTTTAAACTAAAAAAGATAAATTTACAAACCAAAAATATAATATTTCAATTTGCAGTTAGGAAAGTAAATTTGAAAAAAACGAGTTTCCAGCAAAATTAATTAATTTTGAACTAAAAATATACATTTTCAAGTGAAAATGGAATAGTTATATCTTCAGTTAAAAAAATAATAATTTTCAACTAAAAAGAAACGAATTTTCAACCAAAGAAATTATTTTTTAATCACAATTGTGAATTTTTAACCAAAAATATGAAATTTTGTCCAAATAGTGGATTTTTCAATCCAAAAGATGAATTTTTTATCAACCAAAAAACGAATTTGCAACTAGACAGTTTTTTTTCAATGAAAGAAATGAATTATTAACAAAAAAAAGAATAGTTAAATTTTCTACTACACAGATAATTTTTTAACGAAAAATATTACATTTCTATCAAAAAAGTGAATTTTCAACTAAAATGATGAATCTTAAACTAAAAAAAAAAATTAATTTTCAACCAAATACATGAATTTCAAACTAAAAAGATAAATTTTCTACCAAAAATAAAGTAGGAAAATTTTCAGTTAGTAAAATAACTTTCCAAACAAGAAACAAACGAATTTTCAACAAATTAATTTTCAACCAAAGGAATTAATTTTGAACCAAAAAGGTGAAATTTCGACTAATGAGAGTACTCTTTTACCAAAAAGACGGATTTTCAACAAATAGATCGATTTGCACCGAAAACAGATAATTTTTTTAACTAAAAATATAGTAGTTAAATTCAAAGTCTACAAAATTAATTTTCAATAAAATTAAAGTAAATTTTCAACGAAATAGTATCATTTTCAACCAAGAAGATTACATTTCTATCAAAAAATATACATTTTTGACAAAAAATGGAAGTTATATTTCCAGTTAGAGAAAACTAATTCTAAGTAAGAAAAATCTCATTTTCAACCAAAAAGACCAATTTTACATTTTCAAACAATAGGATGAATGTTTAACAAAGCACATGAATTTTCAACCAAATATTTGAATTTTAAAAAGAATTTCCAACCAAAAGGATGAATTGGTCATCAAGAAGATTAAATATTCTCCCACAAAATACGAGTTTTCAATAAAATACAGGAATTTTAAACCAGATATTTGAATTTTCAAAATTTTGAACCAAACATGTACGAGTTAAATTTTCAGTTAAAACAATTCTCATCTAGAAAACATAATTTCCAACAAAATAATTAAATTTTGAACAAAAGAAGGGGGGTTCAACTAAAATGATGAAACATCAACCAAATAAATGAATTTTTAACAAAGTAGTTGAATTTTCCATAAAAAGATGAATTCTAAACGAAAAACGTGATATATTATATTTCAACCACAAAACAGATTTTAATTTCATACCAAAAATAGTTGAATTCAATGTAATAATTATAATAATTGTTATTTCATATGTTTTGTTAAAAATTCGTCTTTTCTGGTACAAAATTAATAATCTTTTTGCTTAAAAATTCAACAATTTTGTTTAAAATTCATTTATTTTGTTTCAAATTCGTGCTTTTTGTTTGAAAATTAAAATAGATTCAGTTGAAAAATCATGTATTTTGTTAAAAATTCCTTTTTTTATAGGTGAAAAATTAATCTTCTCGGTTGCAAATACAACTACTTGGTTGAATGTTGAACTACTTTGTTAAACATTAATTTTTAGGCTGAAGATGCATAATTTCTGTTCACAATTCATCTCTTTGCTAGAAAATTGAATTATTTTCTGAAAAATTAATCATTTTCAGTTGAAACTTAAATTATTTCGTTGAAAATTCGTATTTTTCAGTATAAAATAATTCTTATTCTTTAAAAATTAATATTTTGTATTGAAACTTTCACTGTTTTGTCAAAACTTAATCTACGTTCTTTAAAAAAGTGAACAATTTTCAAAACAGTATCCTTTTTGGTTGACAAGTCATCAACTGTTTCGTTGATCATAAATTCATCTCTGTTGCTTAAAAATATTCTAATTTCTTGCAAATTTAACAATTTGGTTCAAAAGTCATTTTTTATGAGGATTCTTCACTTTACTTGAAAATTCATCTGGTTGGTTGAAAATATAACTATTTTGTAAAAAAATCATTGTTTTTCTTTGAAAATTTATTAATTTTTTTAACTGAAAAATTAACCCCCACTTCAAAATTTATAATTGTAGTTGAAAAATCATCTCAGTATAATCTTCCTTTTTATACTGTTTATATTTTTTTTATATTTTATACTATTTATATTGTTTACAGTTTAGTTTTACCCAACCTTTGGGAATTCACCCACTCATTTGGGTAGGGACCCCTAGTTTTCGTATATGGTGTGTTCGCCCCTGAATGAAGACGAGGAAAAATTATTTCTTTTAATTGTTACATGAAAAATAAATTTTTTTTTCGAAAAAAGCGACCTGTACCGCAAGTCTTTATACCCTTTAGATTATTTATAGAAAAAATCAGACAAAATGGCTTCGCCGTTTGGCCTGAATCCAAGTTTTGCGATTTACACTTGATTTCCAGGGCCCTTAAGAACTCTACTAGGCAGGCGCGCGATAAATCGAACTTTGCACGCAACTGTTTAAAAAAGTCAATTTTCGATGATCCCTGTTTTGATCAACAAGTTTTATTTTTCAGTACAATGATATTGTGACAAATATCATTCGCAGCACAATGGCGAATCAAGTAAGCGTTCCGAGTATGAGCCAGACAATGTCTAATCAAGCAGGAACGTCAACGACTTCCACGGATGGAGGCGAATCCTGCAGTGTCAAGTCCAGCGCTCCACCTCGAGCATTCATGGGTCGTATACATAAAGCGGAGGGCCCCCTGCATTGTGATAAAGGATTGCTGTACAGTTTGAACCAGGGGTTGTCAAGTCAGTCTCTCGGCGCCTCAGTATTTGGCTCTGGACAGGAACTCGTATCCGATTTAACAGTTCCGATTGAATTGACTGCCGCTGATATGTCCTTATCTACGTTGTACCTGCATGAACTTCATCATAGACAAGTAAGTTGTGAATTTTTAGAAAGACAGGGTGTCCACCATGAAGTACAGTAAAGTCTCACTTATTCCCTTCTTCTTCTTCTTCTTGCTTGTGGCTTCTTAGATACAACGAGCCATGTTATCCTTCAAATTAGTAATAATGTTCCAATACTTCTTAGGCGTACAAACATTCGACAATTAATTTAAGCAGTGTCAAAATCCGCTACAGGCAGCTAAATCCAGTAATTGTTAAGAGTTCGCTTGTTAGTTAGTTAGATAGATAGAACTGGCATCTATCAGCCATGAAACACACGTTTGAGATATCCACACTCATTAAATTGGTCCAACCCGAGCGCCTCCCGCGGCAAATGCCTCCACTCGCCCCAAACCCGCATAGGATAAGGAAGGAGGGAAGGCGCACCCCCCAGGTCAATCCACGCTACGGCACAGTTCACACTATTAGGCCAGGACACCCCCCCAGGAAACGCCCCAGCTCACCAGCCGATTCAGCAGAAGGGTCAAAAATAATTTCATTAATGTCTAGTTGCTCAGCCGAAGGCAGGCCCGGGAATCTCCGCACGATGTACCGGAAAAACCCGGACCTGCCCGCAGCCAGCAGAGGGCACTGATATAGAAGGTGACTTAGGCTCTTGATCTCGGCGCCACACTCACAGCCCCTCGGAAGATTCCACCCCATCCGGGCGAAATGGTCCCCCGTACAGATATGAGAAGATCTAAGTCTAGTGACTAGATTAATATATCGTCTCGGCAGGTTCAATCCCCGGAACCATGGTCTAGATGTTTTAACGTTTACATGTCCGAAATATTCCGCCCTCGAACCCCCCGTCCTCCCGTAAGGCCAGCATAGGAGAGCCCAGTCCTGAAAATCACGCTGGCATACCAAACGAAGATCACCAATAGGAACTCCCCTCTGATTAAAAACCGGGAGTCTGGAAGCCGTCCTGGCGATTTCGTCCGCTGTTTCGTTCCCCTTAATACCCCTGTGTGCAGGGATCCAAACAATACTGATGGAGACCCCCGAACGCCCCGCTGAAGCTATCCAATCCCCAATGAGTCGAGCAAGAGGGTGACCCGAATGATCAAACATCCTGTCCCTTATATGAACAAGAGCCGAGCGAGAATCCGAAAAAATAACATATTCACGACCTCCCCCCTCGATGGCATGTTTGACAGCATAAAATATGCCGTACAACTCCGCCGTCAGTGCAGATGCAAAATCCCTCAATCGTACCCCAAATCTCAGCCCAGATGATGGGACAAAAATACCACATCCTACCAGCCCCAGCCTCGGATTCGCCGACCCATCGGAGTAAATCCTCAATGCATCCGGAAAATGCAACCCAGCAAAGTCCTCAAACTGAGTCCGTGCAGAGCCAGAATCCCTGAACGCCGCCCCTGATTCCAGGTCCAGGGAAACCACCGCCGACAGATTCGCCCATTCCTCATCAAAATATGATGGTCTCCACGAGGTTAGAACTGAAGAAGTAAACACACCCATCGAATTGAAGGCGTCGATCAAACCACAACTCCCCGGACGCACCCTGAATCTACTATTCCGAGACAATTCTACTAAAGATTGTAATTTACTGATGAGGGGGTTTCCACTCCAGCTGAAATTCCTCAGTATATACCTATTTGCAAGGAGAGATCTTCTCAGGGAGAGGGGGACCTCCCCCGCCTCAGCAAGCAAAACAGAGATGGGTGTAGAGCTCATGCAGCCCAAGGCAACACGGAGAGAGGCATACTGGACCCGATCCAGCCTCTCAAGAGAAGTCCTGCTGGCGCGATGAAAGAGAGGGGCTCCCCACTCTAAACATGCCCTGACAAGTCCCCTATGGACGGTGAGAAGTAAGGATGGTGAAACGCCCCATGTAACCCTGGCAATAACCCTAAGAATGTTGATAGCCCTTGTTCCCTTAGATGCTATGCAGGTGATGTGAGGCACCCAAGTCATACGTCTATCAAGCATGACTCCCAAGTATTTAAGAGTCGCCTGGCAGTGAATAATCACCTCCTCAATAGTCAGAGAGATTCCACCCAGGTCGACTCTAGCCCTGGAGAAAAGACACAGCTGACACTTGGACACAGAGATGGAAAGTCCGAGCGTTCCCAGCCACGGAGATAGTAAATCAAGAGCACGGAGCAGCAGGGCCTGAGCCCCTCGTATGTTAGCCGTGGTGACATACAGCAGAACATCATCCGCGTACATGGCGACCTCAACTCCGTCCGGCAAAAAGTCGCGCAGGAGTCTCAATGCGAGCCCAAAGAGAAGCGGGGAGAGGACTCCCCCCTGAGGTACCCCGACCCCACAAATCCTGGGAGCACTGTCGTCCGGCGAGAAGTGCAGCCTCCTCTTGCAAATCAAGAAAGAGACAACATTAAGGATCCTGCCCGGAACATCAAGCTCCCTCAACCCCTCAATAATGGCCCCAGGAAGAACGGAGTTGAACGCTCCCTTGATGTCCAGGGCCAGAGCCAAGATCGCTCTGCCCTGCCCGAAGCCCGTCATAACATCCGCCACCACAGAGCCAACGCAATCCATTGATGACCTCCCCCTCCTGAATCCGTACTGGAAATCCGGGAGCCAGTTGTTATGCTCCGCAAGATACTCCAGTCGCTTTTGCACCAGTCTTTCAAAGAGCTTACAAAACGTGGATGTCAGGGAGATGGGGCGGAAGCCTTTACCCCCCTCCTTCGGGATAAAAAGAACCAAAGTATCACGCCAGCCTTCCGGGAAAGAGGACTCCCTGTACATGGCATTGAACAAGTCCCGAACAAACGCCAGCACCCTGTCAGAGAGTCCCCTAATAACCTCGTAAGTTATTCCATCCAACCCTGGAGCCGAATTCCTCTTACAGGCCTCAAGGGCGGCTGAGAACTCCCCTCTGGAGAAATCCAAGTTCATGCAATCGGACTCATCGACCTCCCTGACCGGATCCGCCTCCATCACAGGGATGTCCGGGCGCACCAATCCCTCACGTAGTTCCCTGATCACAGGGGAATCAGGGTCCGTTACCACATGGGTATTGGGAGAATGCGCACGAGAGGAAAGTGCCTTGACCGTCCGCCAAATCCTGGCCAACCCAGACGCGGGGTCCATAGTTTCACAAAAGTCTCGAAAAGCCTTATACTTGACGTCTCGGATAAAACGCTTGACCTCATTGTCTATCGTCTTGTACTCAGCCTTTAGTTCCCACGTCTGGTCGGCCAGGAATCTTTTACGCGCTGCACTCCTTCTGCCCTGAGCCATCTCACACTCCCTGTTCCACCAGAGGGGCTGTCTCCTCTTGTCTGACCTCTTGGAAGAGGCAGAGGCACGGAACGCGCCGCTAGCCTCCAAGGATTCAAAAGTCACACTTATAAATCTTTCGTAGACCGAACTCGGGCTCTCGCCCCCCAACAAGGCCCCAGACAAAACCGGCACCAACTCCTCCATCTGCCGGTTGAACAGTGACCAGTCCAGAGACTGCACATTAAAGCGAGTCGAGGTAGCCCTTGCAATGATAGGGGTCGCATCAAACCTGCAGAAAAGCAGGACATGATCGGACGAGTAGGAGTTACTACCCACCCTAAACGTGGCAATCGGGACCAGTCCAGGCACACAAAAAACCAGGTCAAGATTATTGGACAACGCCCCATAGGCAGACAAGAAGGTAGGCTCCGAATCATTAAGGGGAACCAACCCAGAATCGTAAATGGCCGCACACAGCTGTCTTCCTGCATAATTTAAATTAGGCGAGCCCCACATAGGGGAGTGAGCATTAAAGTCCCCACACAAAAGAGGCTTTCCGTACACCGTACAACGTCTAATCAACGAGAACCAGACATCATAGTGGACCCCAGCTTCAGGGGGAGCATACACAGCAGCAACCGCGATCTTCCCCAGAGAGGAGGAAAGAGTGATACCCACCACATCAATATCACCACACCAGGCTCCCTCTGTATCCATCCTGTCAATGGAGAATTCCTTTTTGACCAGGATAAGGACCCCTCCCCCAACACGCCCATCCCGGCGGTCAGACCTGTACGTCAGGTACCCCGGAATCTCAAAAATAAGCCCCTCTGTGAGCCAGGTCTCCGTGATGCACAGAAGGTCCAGGTCGTTCTGGAAGAGGAGTGATTCAATTTCTCCCTTCTTGCCGGAAACACTGTGCGCGTTCCAATTGGCCAACCTTATGGACTTACTTCCAACACTCATGTCGCGACTAATTATTGTGAATATTTAAGATGCATTTATTCTATGCTGGAGCAAGTTAAAATTGCTCATAAAACCACAGATATAAGAAATTGTCGGGCGGGTATCAGGTAGTGCCTATAACCAAAATTCCTAAAACACGCAACTAAATAAGCGAGGGATAGTTCCTTCCTTTGCAGGAGCTATTTATCGCTTTATTGTAAAACTAAAACTAAGAGGAAAGAAAGATTTGGGAACAAATTACCGAATGAAACAAATAACAAGGTTATGTGTAACAAGTGTATCTCCAAAGATAAAATTCAGAAAAATTTTTCTTCCTTTGCAAAAATACCCAATGCACTTTGTACGACTAGTATAAAGTCCGATATAGGTTCACACAAAAAGTTAAGCAAATTGTGCAAAACAGGTGTATCTTTAGAGTTGCATTAAAAAAACAGATTAACCCAATCAAGAATGCCAAAAACAAGGATATAAACATATTTAAAGTTCTAAGTTAGAATTTTAATTCCACTGGGAGATAACCCAGCCTAAAACTCCAAACGGATGAATTGCGCAAAGCGATCTAGAATAATAAAAACAAAAAAACAAAAAGAAAAATTTAACATACTAATAAAATTTTTAATTCCACTTGGGCTATTTGCAAATGGTTTTTGGATCTTATATCATGATAAATGTAATAAATTTCAGAGGCTTATGGATCAAAACCTGACAGAGCAGTAAAGGTCGGTATAGGTTCACACAAAAAGATAAACAAATTGTACAAAACAGGTGTATCTCTAGAGTAGCATTAAAAACAAATTGGCACGATCAAGAATGCCAAAAACAAGGATATAAATATATTTAAAGTTCTAAGTTAGAAATTTTATTTCCACTGGAGGATAGCCCAGCCTAAAACGACTAACAGATGAATTATCCATATTTCAAATTAAGAATTTTAATCCCATTAGAGCGCTCTAAAATTGATTTTAGCAAGTGTAACTCTAAAGCTAAGATTAAAAAGGGAGAGTAACGGCGCGAGTAAAAATAAGAAAAATATATTTGGAATTCAAATTTAAACTTCTGTCCCCCGGGGCAATTATGCATAACGATCGAGAATAATAACAACAAAAAATATTTAAAATTCTGTTTAAAATTTTAATTCCAATGGGGCTATTTGCAAATGGTTTCAAGTTATAATTTCTCCCCCTACAAAAATAAATGAAGTAAAAAAGCTACTAGATTACGTAGAACTAGTGTATCTTTAAAATTCCTTCCTTGGCAAAATTTATAAAATTGAATTAAAGAAGATTAACACAATCAAGAATAACAAAAACAAAAATATCAATATATTTAAAGTTCTAATTTAGAACCTTAATTCACTGGGAGATAACCCAGCCTAAAGCAACGAACGGATGAATTATTCATATTTTAGATTTAGAATTTTAATCCCATTAAAGCACTCTAGAATTGATTTTAACAGGTGTAACTCGAAAGTTAAGATTCAAAAAGTAGAGTAACGCCGCGAACAAAAATTTATTTGACATTCAAGTTTAGACTTCTGCCCTACAGGGCGATTGCGCAAAGCGATCGAGAATAATAAAAACAAAGATATTTAACATACTAATTACAATTTTAGTTCCACTTGGGCTATTTGCCAATGGTTTTTGGATCTTAAACATAATAAATGTAATAAAGTTCAGAGACTTATGGATCATAACCTAACAGAGCAGTATTGAAAAACTTAATTAAAACTATCTAAATAAGCAACAAAAGCAGATATCATTGATCTGCACCAAAACCTTGGAAATCAGGATCACTCCCCTCCAGAGAGTCCCCCATAGCAGAGAAGGGCCTTTCTCTGCCCAAGCCAGATAGAGCCCTACGAATTTGTTCACTGGTTTGATTGTTAACTTCCAGCAATTCGTTAGTCAGTTCTCTAAAAGAATTGTGAGAATGCTTAGATAAATCGAGGGCAGACGGGGATAGCGTCGATGATCCACTCCGGGGTTGTGCCGTTTCCCGAGGGGGAAAGATCAGGGGGAGAAGCTGACGAGCCTCTACCCCTTGGGCGAAAAGTCCCCATCCCCTCCAGCCCCCTCTCCGCCTCATCATAGCCACAGTTGTTCCAAAATCTGTACCGCATGATCTCAAATTCATATGCGTAGACTCTGCATTCCCGAGAAGAGGCCAAGTGTTGTCCTCGACAGTTGGAACAAAGGGGGAGACTTAATCTGTTCTGGCAACCGTCGGTCTTATGAAAACCAGCACAGAACTCACAAATTGGTCGTGAAGCCCTGCATTGATCCGACGCGTGACGGAATCTCTGGCAGTGAAAGCATCTTCTGGGAGGGGGGATGACAGGAGTCAGGTTAAATATAAAATTCGAAATCATGAGAGTGCGTGGAATTTCTGAGCTGGAAAACACGAACTCGACTCTCTCATTGGGTGACCCATCACTATTTGTCCTACGTCTTATGGAAATAACCGATTTCAAAGCTTCAGGGGACATTCTGTCAACCAACTCCTGGACCGAATATCTGGTAGAAATTTCATTGGCAAAAGCTTTTTTCACCGTAAGAGACGGGGGAATGTACACGTTGTACCCCATACCTTTCAGAACAGGGGAGGTGACCAGGGTATTAGCATCCAAGCGGTCAGAGCAGAAAATCTTTACGCGGTTTTGACCATTTCTGTAAATCTGACACGGTTTTGCCAGCACCCTGTCCGATAGCTCAAGAGGGTCATACCTTCCCACATTCCTGCCCTGTACCGTACTCTCAAGAAAAACCATATAAGGAGGAGGGGCAGAGTCCGGATATAATGAAACCGAGGAAGCTCCCAGCTTAGACCAGAATAAAAATTCCTCAGGAGAGGGCTCAGAGGAGGCCCCGTCTCTAAAAGTATTCGTCGGACGAGAGGCTGTTTTATCCCTACCTTCACTGAAACTGCAAGATTGTTGGATATTAGCAGAAGAGCCAGGAGAAGACAAGATATTATAAGGATTCAAAATAAGATCAGAAGGGCCCTGAGTTGAGGGGGGCAGAGCTGATAAAAGAGGGGACTCCTCAAGACGAACCTCCGAAATTCGACCAACAACACCTTGGAGAAGCAGATTATCATTCCCCGTGTCCGTCTTCTGTTCCTTCAAACCCTCTTCCGGGCGAGGAGAGAAAGAACCTCTCCTTTTTTTATTCTTACCCTTACCGCTACCACCAGATCCTCCCCAAGAGGAGGGAGAGGCACGAGGACGCGATGTTTCCGAAGAGCCGCCCGCCTCCCCAGCGATGGCATTCACATTTCCAAAACCGCGTCCACGGCTACTGGAACCGGGGTTATTTCTGCGAGTCCCCGATCCACCGCTCACACGACGCTGCGGGCCATCAGAACCCGCCTGAGTATAGCCCGACATGGCGCCGAGATCAGCGATAGCCTGCAAAAAAGTCTTAATTACTACCAACACATAAATTCCAAACCTCCAAATATCACTAGTGTGCCTATATGACTGAATACCAAATTAAATCATATATATGTGAGCACTACAAGAGACCCGCCCTTTGCAAGAAAGATTAGACTCTAAAAAACATTTATAAAGCCTCAGGCTTCATCAGTAAATTTCAACCAGCGCCCTCGAAGGGGAAAAAAAAAGAAAAAAAAATATTTCCTTATAATGCATGTACCCTAGGTAAGTTAGAGATAACTAAAGCATTGTAAAGCCAGAAATAAAGCCAGGCACTGAATCAAATGGCAAGCAGGGGTATATGTGTGAGATTGCACACGCACAAGCTGTGGCTTCAGATTTGCCAGCAAGAAAAACACTCTACGCGCGCATTAAAGTTGGCAAAATAGTTTTGAAAAAAAGAAATAAATTTACAAAAAATTCATGAGCCAAAAACAAAGCAAAAACAAAAAAAAAGAAAAAAAAGAAAGCTGGGCCATAACCTAAATCTACCCTGGGAAAGTGAGAGAAAACAAGGAGAAATTTTGGAGGGAAAAATTGGAGGGAAAGTTGTAAGTTAGAAGCTGGAATTTGGAGCGCATGTACGTTGCTGAACCGTTGCGGACGATGAAAGCTGTTTACAGATTTGAGTTTGTCCTTGCGAATAACCTCCAAACACACCGATTTCACTTTCCAAACACACTGGTGAATTCATGGCGTCTGAGATTCCATATAAATGTTTAATTTCTCTCCATCCTTATCTCAGGGTCAAATGTCCGTCGAAAGAGCCCGTTTCCAGAGACTCTTTGTATAGTTCGGGATAAATTTTCGGGCTTATAATTCACAAAAAGCCACAAAAAGCCACGGTAATATAAAACTCCATTTAGGAGAACACTGATCACACCTTAGTAGTTCACCATACCATTTTAGGGTTTCATAAAACACAGCTGGCGCGACAGGTTCTTTTCATCAAGCGAAGTTCATTGGCTGCCTGGCCTTGTATCTCTGCGCATGCTCTAAGCAACTTTTTCAACTGCGCATGTGCCGAAAACCGCGGTCGATTTGAAATCAATAAATACTAACAATAATAAAACACATAAATAGACCCGACATTCCTAGAACTGCTGGCCCACGCAGTTTCTCAACTCAAGGGGCGAGAGACGGTTGCGACTCTTGCATGAAAAACAGCAGCAGCATAGGGAGAAAGATACAGTTACTGACATGTGGAGATTGCGCAATATTATGTATTCTAATTGGAAACGTTTACCCCGATTTGTGCAGTTGAAAATGTCGCGGTCCGTTGGCCAGTGTTTTTGTTGCTTGGAAATAGTACAAGTTGCCAACTAAAAATCAATATACTAGAATCAAAAAGCGACTCAAATATTTCGCGGCAATACTCGGCTAGGTCGAAATGTCAGCCGTCAGAAAGGTTAGGTTGCAGTATAGGACTGCAAATTTAGGATGTTTTATTTTATTTCGTGAAACTGAAAGGTCGTGAATCGACAAAAGAATAGAACGTGACTGGAAAAATACATTCTACACTTGAGAAATATTACTATTTGTACATTTACGACTTTTACGTATAGAATACTTTCTCAAAAAAGTCTGCATTCCCATGACGTCATCCTAAAATACTCAATTTAAACCAACGAGGGCGCTGTTCGAACCTCTTTTTTTTCATTGGTCAGCCACAGACGCGGAGGAGAGTGTACAGGGACCGTGGTGGGGGTTGACGGAACTGCGCAATTTGAAATAACCGCATACAGGGGGCTTGAAATAAGTGAGACTTTACTGTAATAGTAAGGAGAACCAACGCTAATGCATATGCGACGGAAAGGTGTGGCAGCTTTTTGGCGAATCCTTTTCTAACCCGGGATTGATATTGGTTTTATAAATATTCTGAGTTCAATTATTATAGTGCATTAGGCTAATTTTAATAAAAAGATTTTGATGAGAAATTCGTTCAATTTGCGTTTACTGTGTCTTGTTCAGGAAATTGTAACCAAGAGAATACATAATGATTCCAATACTGGTAGGACATTAAAACTAACCCTAACCATTTTACAATTAAACTTGATCAAAGTACATATTTACATCTTAATCATAATAAAGATAAAATCAATTAATTGTGCATTCACTCAAGGGAGAGATGATTGGCTATCTTTGAATGATTTTTGATTATTATAAAATAATATTTGCAGCTGTTTGAATTTTCTCGCACAACGCGGTCTTTATAATTCAATAAAGTGCAAAGTCGTCACGATATAAAAAATCAAACTGAACCCAATTTTAAACTAGCTATAACAAGATTATAGCGGATGCTCCATCTTTTTAAAAAGAAAACTCAAAAAGCCAAAACTTGCTCGCACAACGAGGTCTTTATGATTGAAAGTTCAAAGACGTTACGAGTTTTGTGGAGGCTTATTTTCTGCCATCAAAGATAATAGAGCTCCCAAGTATCTCTGGTGGGACGCACGTGGCGCCGCCTGATGGTTTTTTTTCAAACGGGTAGGTGAGTTAAGCTGAAGGCCTATATGTGGCTGTATGTAAACAGGCGAGAAATAAAAATAAAATAATACATAAAATACATAATAAAAAATGGTCATTATAATTGAAAGTGGCTTTCAAGCAGTAAAACTTGACAATTTCAAAGCGTTTGGACTATTTTAGGATAAAGAGTTTTCTAGAATGGTTTTATGGGATTTTAAAGTTCTTAATATATTTTAATACATTTTCCAGGATTTCAGGAAATCTCATCATAGAATTTCACGGGATTTTATAATATTTTAGTGGATTTCATAGAATTTATTCACGACAAGTGAGGTATTTTGCAGGTTTTCAAAGATTTAAAGCGATTTTTATAAATTTACTCAATTCTACTTAATTCAATGGATTTTTTTGAATTTTTAAAAGTTTTTTTTTAATGATCCCGAGGATCAATTGATACAATGATTGAAATATTTCAATGTATTTTTTTTAATTCCTTGGCATTTTCAAAAGCTTTACAAAAATTTAGAGAATTGAAAAATATTTTAAAGGATTTGAGATATTTTAGGTTATTTTAACAGATTACAAGTAATTTTTAATTGATTTCAGTAATTTAATGGAATTTGAAACATTTTAGAGTATTTTAAAAGATTCCCAGGCATTTTGAAGAGCTTTAAACAATTTCAAGGCATTTCTAAGGGTTTTGATAATTTGAAGGGATTTAAAAAAATAGTATGTGGTTTTAAAGAATTTTCTAGAATTTTGGAAGATATGAATGGATTTTACAGGACCTGTAAGGTTTTAAGATATTTTGAAGATTCTAAGGGATTTTATAAGATTTCCTAAGGATTTCAATGATTTCAAGAAATTTTAAAAGCTCTCAAGGTATTTTAATTAATTCTTCAGGATCTCTAGAAATATCATCAAATTTAATAGAAATTCACAGGATATAATAATACATATTTTAATATATTTCGAAGAATTTATTCACAAGAAGTGAGGGATTTTGTAGGGTTTCAAAGATTTCAAGAGATTTTCAAATATTTTTTGCAATGCATTTGGAATTCTTATTAATTACTATAAATTCTTTCAAATTCTTTTGAATTCTTCTAAATGCACTCAACTTGACTCAATTCAATGGCTTTTTAAAAAGTTTTTGTATAATTCATCTTGAAGTCTCTATAACTCACCTTGAATTCGTAGTCATTTCATAAAATTCTTTTAAATTCTCTTTAATTTTATTAAAACTCATCTCAAATTTAATTCAATACATTTTTTCATATTTTTGAAATGTTTTTAATTCACTTAATTGCTTTTTAAATTTAGCTGGACTTTTTATGAAAATCATCGAATTCTTCTCATTTCCCATAAATTCCTCAAAATTCACTCAATTTTTACTGAAATAGATTTTTTCGATTATAAAGAATCTTCCAATTCATTTGAATTCTCTTGAATTGTTTTGTAGTCATTAGTCACTTGTTTGGTTAGAAATTACTAAGATTTCAAAGATTTGAAGTTTTTTTTAAATCACCTTGAATTCTTTTAAATTTTGTGGAATTCTCTTGAATTTTTCTAATTGGCTTTAATTATTCTAAATTCACTTAATTCTATTGAATTCAGCGGATTTTAACAATTTTTTAAAGTTCCAATTTAATTGATCCTTAAGTCTTTTAACCTCACCTTTAATTCGTAGGCATTTCATCAAATTCTTTTGAATTCCCTTGTCATTTCAAATTTACAGATTTCAATTAGGTTTTTTTTAAAAATATTTTTAAATTGCTTCCAATTCATTTGAATTGTTTGGAATTTAACTTGAATTTTTTTGAAGTCTTATGAATTTATCCTGAATTTGTTATCCTTTGAGCGCGAAAAAAGTACCCTATAAGGATGTCAAAAAGTACCCTTTGGTCCCTATATTTTAGCCCAGAGGGACTATGTGAAGCCTATGTTTGTTTTTAAGAAATTATATGTACTTTATACTGCTTCCTGCGGGCAGCAGATAAACACAGTTGTTTTCGCTTTTTTTGCCACCAGTGTCCCGAAAAAGAATAAAACTGTAGATCCGCATTCTTATGCTCCGTATTTGAGCAACCTACTATGCAAAAAATTCTTCTTGATCCGGTTTTTTAAGCTGAAACCCCTCAAATATTTACATTGTTATCCATGGTAATTGCACAACACGGCAGAACGACTCACCCAGCCGTTCAAAAATTTCGCCGTCTGATGGCGCTGCCAACATATTTCAATACTCTATAATTATTATTCAAACTAAGCAAATACAACACTTTTTGAAAATATTGTATATTCTTTTAAACACTGAGACATGTAATCCTGCACAACGAGGTCTCCATGATTAAATGAAGTGCAAAGTCGTTACAGGAAATTACATAACCGCCTTTTTATAATTAGTTCTAATTTTTTTGTAAACTCACGTTTAATATCCAAATTCTGAAGTGAATTTAGAGTCTTCCGTAATAGTTCTTAGAGTGCTTATTTAATTCTTTTGTTGAAAATGCAACTGTTTGGTTAAGAAGTCGTCCTTTTTGCTAAGAAATTTAATTTTTAGACTAAAAATTGAATCTTTTATCGCAATCCGCAGTCAAGTCAGGTCCAATTTTAGGTTAGTGCCACTATGATATTGTCAAATTCCACATCCATTTCCTCGAACGTGGGTAACTTTTTTTGATCAAACTGTTTTGGCTTCAATTCAAAAATACTTCGGCTCGGTAGTGGACATTTGTTTTATCTTTAAATAGCGATTCCGATTTCACAGAATGTTTTTTAGTTTTTTTGTTTGTTGATAAATGTCTATTTGGTTGGTTATCTAGTTCTGTACTGCAAACCTTCAATTATGGCATTTCTCCTGAGGTTTAAAAAAATCTGCATAATGAGAAAAATTGCCTTAAAATCTTCCGGATTCTTTTTTGACAATTTTGGAATCTTTTGAAATGTTTTGAAAAATTTTTAAAACAATCTTCCCATAAATCTTAAAGGAAACTTTTTTATTCTCTAGAAACCTTTCAAAATTCACATTTTTCAAAACTTTAAATGACCGAATCCGTTTCAAATCCGTTTCAATCATTTGAAATCACAGAATATCTCGAGGACGAAATATGTTGTTTTTTAGAGGAAATTAGGCGATAAGTATTTTTCCGATTTGCAAAAAATTTTTTTTCTAAAATGTTATGCATATTTGAATTTTTTGCTTTGTTTTTCAAAAAACTCGATTTTTTTCTTTAAAACTCTATAACTTTTGATCTAATTGAAATATTTATTATTTTCTTTTGGATTCTAATAGCGCTCTTCGTCTTTTTTCAAAATGCGCCAGAAAGTTAAAAAAAAAAAGTTTAAACTTAACAAAATCGCAGCGGTTTTTCTGAGAAAAATTAAAAATCGATTTTCTCAAAAAACCCACCTTTAAATTTTTTGCTTGCTAAATAACTTTTTTCTATAATTCGCGAAAAAGTGCCAGTTTTTCCACCTGTTTT
>CAKNYM010038979.1:0-42822 GCA_932195095.1 Andricus curvator
TTTTTTTGGCATTCGGCAACTCAATTTTGCCCCAATGAGTTTGAGACGGTCCGTTCTATGTTCATAATTATAGTGAAGTTGTGAAGTTCCGGGCGAATATTTGTATTGGTACGCCTCTGACTCATAAGTGCACAAGCAGGTGTAACAAGGGGAGGATTCACGAAATCATTTGAACATACGATCGATTGCGCGCGCCATCAGCTGATAAGTAGGGGTAGCGTGGGACCAATGCACCTTATAAATATCGATCCCGATATCGGTACCGATGTCTTCCGACTCGACCCTCTGCGAGGAAGGAGCCTCTCTTAACCAATAATAATTGGTATACCTGTCATTGAAGATAGAATTTTAAATTGAATAAGCGTCATTGAAAGGACGCCACCTCTAACGGATTCTTCTACATAAATTAAAAACTTCGTTGACTAATCTATCCTAATTCATGAGAATTTGGATAGTTAGACGTAAGTTTTTGGGTTTCAAAATTTTTTATTATTTTATTAGGGTAATGCAAAATTTTGTAACGACTTTGAAATCCACAAATCTGTGGAGACCTCGTTGTGCATGTCTGCATTATTAGTGTGGGGAATTAAATGTATAATGATTTAATTTGTGCAAACTTTATTGTAACGACTTTGAAATTTATCTCAAGATAAAGGACCTCGTTGTGCATGGTTGTACTAATTATAAAAGTTCAAATGGAAAATTTTACTTTTAGTTTGGAGAAAACTAAAACCAGAAAATAATTCGTAACGACTTTGAAATTTATCGTATGATAAAGACCTCGTTGTGCGAAGGAAAATTTGGTTTTTGAATTTAAACTGGAGGAGAATCCGACTTGCTTAGTTTTAAATGAGAGTAATTTTCTAAATCAAATTAAATAATTTTAAAATACGCAATCATCTCTCCCTTGAGTGAATCCGCAATCTGTTTTTTTATATTTAAATTTGGTTATAAAATGTTTAGGGCTAATTTTGACGTCCTACCAGTATTGGAGTCAACTTTTATAGTTGGGTGCAATTTACTGGACAGGAAAAAGTAAATGCATTTTGAACGAATCTCTCAATGAAAATAAATATCATTGAGATAAGTTCCAAATTGCAACAGAACTATTACTAAAAATTCTATAATTTTTAGTAAATTAAAGATCATTAATGATAATCGGCCAACTACAATTATGATTAAATTGAGAAAATTAATAAATGCAGAATCGATCCCCGGTTAAATAAACGATAATGTAACAAGTTGATGATATACCTACTTACTTTCAAAAAATGATGAGAGTGTGAAGAAATGTAATCCTCTATTTATTCTTGCAGAATTAAGTTCACAGTCCGAGTGTTTACAGAATTGTGACCCTATTCGTGGCGTTCCTCATGGCAGACCTTTTTCTTCTTCTGATAGACATTCACCTGAAAGGACTCTTCCTTCTGCCGAGCCTCCTGTTCGTGCTAGGTCCAGGTCTCCTCTTGCCAGGTGCATGGTTCCACCTACCAGAATTACTTCTTCTGAAGAAATTGCATATGAACTTGACCAACTCGAATTTATTCGGCTTACTCCTGTTAGGAATCCGCACCGGCTATTTGAACTTCGAAGATACACTTTTCCTGCTGATACAAAAATTAAATTACACTTACAACGTAATAAATTTGTGCCAATTCCAAACCAAGAACAAATTGTTTTATCAACATTCAATGGTGATGTCTTTGCAATATTGGAGAGTAGTGATATTTTTGCCGGATTATATGGTGGACACGGTAAAAGACGCATAAAACTAAACATGGAAAGCGGCACGGTTACCCCAATGACCCGAAAAGAAATCGGTGAAATCCCAGTAGGTGATCTCCGCTCAATCACGAGGAATTTTAGAGTAGAGTGTGTAAGCCAAAATCCTTCACATCCTACATTCAATTAAAACATAATGTAAATCTAAAGCTTAATATAGTTCTTGATCGGAATTCGGCCTGAAATATAAGAAGTACCTTGTTACTAGATGTATAAATAAAAAGTCAATGCTTCATATGATGATGATCAGTTTGGCTCTCTGTGATTGTTGAGTCGACCGTTGGAGATGATCAAGTTGACTATCTCTTGTTTCAACCCTCGAAACTTGTTTCACAGTTTAATTGATGATCTTTTTAATTCTTCAATGAGATTATATACCGTATACTATAGTCCTTCTATTTTTGATCAAAGTGGCTTAATCATGTCCTTCTGAAATATTTATATTTCATAAATCTGTCTAAGGAAAACGATTTAGTTACACATTAAAAAAGGGTTTATATAGAGTTTTCAAGATTTCACGGGATTTTAAGAGATTTCATGGCAACTTGACATCAGATTTCCAGTCATTATCCGCTATTCTGAATTTTACTACTGACGTAATTAATACAAGTACATAGGTAGTTACATGGAGAAAAATGGAAGTTTTGTCTAGATGTCTAGACGTGCGACTATCTCTAGCAGGATAAAACAAGAGGTTGAAATCTATTACACTAGTTTACAAAATTAGAAATTGTTTCTGCTCACCATATCTCACTGTGATTTTCTCATGTGTTTTGTCCCACTAAACACGAAAATCACACTCAAAATTTTTTTATGGAAGCGTTTTCGAGATATGAATGTTTTAAATTAAACTAAACGAGCACTCAAATTGAAGGCAACTAAATCCTCTACAACTTTCTACCATAAAATTTATGAATCGGCCCATTAATTCAGATTCTAGCGATTTCAATAAGTTGGCTAATATTTGCGATTTCTATTCTTCCGAGGACGATATGTGAATCTTGGTAAACGATTTTTCAATAATCACAACATTGCCAAAAAAGTTTAAGGTTTGTAAATGTTCGCTGATTTTATATCCTGTATAAATCACTCAAATGATTCCGGAAATAATAGTGGTAGTGATGGATCTCACAAAACCTTTCAAAACCACCCTTCATTGAAAATAACAAAAACAAATGTAAAAACAACCACAAAGCACCAAAATTTGTCACTTTTTATGGTTTTCTATTATACAAAATTCTCCATGTAATCCTCCGGAGGCTCGCCATGACAAAAAACAACTCAAACCCCGTAAAAACCACCCCATCTATAAAATATTTACGAAACATCATAAAATCGTCAAAAAAAGTTTGACGTTTGTAAATTTTTCCTGATTTCATATCTTGAAAAAGTATCTTAAACGATGCGTTGAATAATAGGCAGGAAGCAAATAACACACAGAAAAAACTTTTAAAATCACTCTCTATTGGAAATTTGAAAAAGTTTTCAGAAAAATTACTAGTCATCACAGTTTGTAATTTTTCTGTGATTTTCTAACCAAAACAGTTAGGGAAAGAAACGCCGGGAAAAACACTAAAAACCACACTTCATTGAAAGTGACTGAATTGTATAAAAAGCCGATAATCCACCGACGAATGATGGTAGTGAGAAACCATGCAAAACCTCTAAAAAGCACTCGTATAGATAAACGATTAAACAAAAATCAGAAAGTTCCAAAGAGAGCTTTATGTTTCTAAATCTCCCTGATTTAATATCCTGAAAAATGTTCTTTGATACATTTTTGGAATAAAAGGAGGGGTTAGAAATTTAGCTAGAACGTTCAAAACACCTCTATTGAAAATGACCACAAAAATATGTTGCAACATCTATTATACATTGATGAATATATAATACTATGAAAACTCTATGATAATAAACAATTATTATTATTGATATCATTTTTTTGGTACTTATGTATGAGAATTAAAAACATTTTTAGAACTCATTTTAGCCAATATTTTACTTGTTTTCCAATGAAAATATTATACCACAGAAGATTCAATTTTAATCGCTCTTTGCCATATTATTAGGTTTCAAAGCCGAAACATGCAATTTTTCTCCTAAACACTCGAAACTTTTGAAGTTTTCTACATTTTAGAGAAAAAAAATATCTCTTATGGAGGAAAACCAAAAAAGTCCACGATTAGCGATTTTGAATTTTAATTGTGATTTTGAAGTAAGGCAACACAGATTAGGCGTGTAGATGTGATGTAACCAATGTACAAGTTTCACTATACCCTTCTATCATTATGAACATAAAGTTCAAAATCTTACACAATCGCGTTTTTTTCTGAACTTTTCATAATTATAGTTTAATAATTATTCTTAATAAAGCATTTGAGCTATGTTTTAGAATTACTTGGCAAACATTGGTTTCACAATTAATGTTGATATTTGAGTATTACTCACATTTAAAAAAGTTATTTGGATTGTGTTTGCTTGGCGACCATATACCACCCCAAATCATTAATAGGCTGACTTGACGAAATGAAGTGGATTACATTTTAAACATTTCAAATTCATGAATCTTATTTGTCTTTTTACAGAAATGTCATCAAGTATGTCGCCCAAAGAAAGGGACTTTCTCGTAAATTTTGGAACGAAAAGTGAACCTGCAAAACATAAAAGCAACCCTAATATAAATGAGAATTGATGACAGTAGTTGTAATCAATAAACGGCTCGAAACTATCAATAATCTTTTCAACTTGAAAATTTTCTACACTCATGGAAACCTGTTGCTTTTTCCCTTTTGAAGCATGCGATCCCATATTATATTTCTGTAGAATAAAAAAAAAATCCTACCTACTCTAGCAAGTGCCTCCAAAAAATTGCTGTTCTGCATACATTCCCTTACGAAAAAAATATAACATGAAATTATGATTTCCTTTTTATAATTATTTCATTGAAATCTTCGAAATCCTCGACCTCCGTCCTCTTCTGACAGGCATCATTCACCTGAGAGGTCTATTTCTCCTGCTGAGCCCCCTCTTCGCATCAGGTCCGTGTCTCCTCCTGCCAGATGCATTCCTCCACCTACCAGGCTTCGTTTTTCTGACGAAATTGAATATGAACTTAAAAAAATTTGAATTTTTTCGGCTAATTCTCATTGCAAATCCGCATCGACTATTTGAACTTGAAAGATACACTTTTCCTGCTAATAATTCAATGAAAATAGACGTGCGATGTAATACATTTGCGCCAATTTTAGCCCAAGAACAAATTGTATTGTCAACATCCGATAATGACGTCTCTGCAATATTGGAGAGCTGTGATGGTCTTGTTCGATTTTATGGTGGTGAAGGTTCAAGGCGAATGAAAATGAATATGGAAAGCCGCAAGGTCACCCCATTGACCCGAAAAGAAATTGATGAAATTTCAGTTGGTGTCACCCGCTCAATCATAAACATTTTAGGATTTTTCTGTGACAAACAAAGTAAATGTCCTTTTCATTCCCTTATCAAAATATTTTTGTACAAAAATGATAACAGGTTTATGATTTAACTATAATTTTAATTCTCCTGTAACGGAAACCCAAACGGACGTAGATAAGATTTTTATGTTCATATAACATGTTCATATTCAGCTAATTACTTCTCTAGAGAAAATATCAAGAAATAGTTAATCAGCTGTAATGAGAAATTGCATACGGTTTTTTACTAAAAGTAAGACAAATTAGTTCGTTTTTTTACGTGTATTCATAATATGAATATAATTTCACCTTGCGTCACTCAGATATTCGTAGATCTGAAAATGCGTAGCATTAAAGTTGATAAAATATAATGCCAGCACAGTTTTATTGCATAAGTACGCGAACATTGTGTCATTCTCCTCTGCAGTTTCGAAATCTGCCTTAGCAACAGAAAGGCGTCTTCTTAACCTTCGTCAAAAGCAATAAAGAAGTATTTAGTTATTAAGTTACACAGCTTACTCTAATTGTTGAATTTGCTACAAATTACACTTATTTTTACCAAAAAAAAGGTTAATTCTCAACAAAGAAATTGATTGTTAATATTTCATACAAAATCTGGTCTTACCTCTGGCAGTTGACCTTAACTCTATTGGTGAATAGAGCCTCCCACCCAACTTTACTGGATTAAGGTATTCCCAATCAACCGTTACACAAGGTGTTATTTAATACGTCATATCAAGTTTGCAAATCACTTTTGACTTATTTTCGGATAATCTCAGTAAAAAAGCGTCTTTTTTTAGAAATGATACGTTTATGAACTATTTTGTAGAAATAAATGCTGCTAACAAGGTTTGAAAAACAATATTTCTTAAGTTTTTTTAATCTACGTGACATTTTATCAATATTGTTATTTCATAGTAACTCTTTACGCTTCATTAAAGGCTCTAAGCTTCTCAAGGTAAAATAATATAAATGCATACTTTCAATTCAAACGAAAATTCTCTCAGATTATCGAGGTGCAATAATCATAAATGTGCGACATTTTAATTTCTATAAAATTAATTTTGGAATACACAAATATCTCGGAACAGTATATATACACGAAACATCAGAATATTCATAAGTTACGCTGCTCTCAAAATTTTCCGTTATTCAATTTTTCCTACATTTCGAAAAAATGAAGACGCTTTGTACTGTGGTCTTAACCCTGGACGTTATTCTTAATTCTATTGGTATGTAAAGAATAAATGAATATCATTGTTTTATATTTTGGTATAATAAGTATGTTCCATCATCTATCATATTAATATAATAGATCAGATAATTCAATTTTAATCGCTCTTTGCCAAATTTTCAAGTTTCGAAACCGAAATGTGTAATTTTTTTCTCACACACTCGGAACTTGGGAAGTCTTTTACATTCTGGAAAAAAAATATTTCTTAGGCAGAAAACCCCCAAAAAGTCGAGATTTTCGGGCTACTTTAATCAGTTCCTAAAATAGACACTTACTAAATTCTGCGTAACTTTTTTCTTTTGAAATAACGTTTTTGAATTTTAATTGTGATTTTGAAGTGGGACAAAATTGATTAAGTGAGTAAATGCATCTTGTACTTACAAGTTTCACAATACCCTCCTATCATTATGTCAATAAAGCTGAGAATATTACACAATCGCGATCTTTTACTAAACTTTTCATAATCATAGGTTTCTAATTAATTAAAATACAAAAATTACTTACTTAGGAAATTTGTATTTCACAATTTATGTTAATAGTTAAGTATAACTTACATTCATAAAAGATGTTTTTTTTTTTTTTTTTGCTTGGCGAAGATTCACTACCGTGAATCATTGATAGGCTTCCACCGATTTATACGAAATAAAACGGAATAATCGAATTACGTTTTTACTATTCTTAATAAATTTTTAACATTCCAAATTCACAAATATTTTTTGTCGTTTCACAGAGATATCATCAGCTATGCCACCTAAAGAAAGGGACTTTCTAACAAATTTTGGGATGACAAGTAAACCTACAAATCATCAAGGTAACAAATGAGAATTGATATCAGAAGTGTTCATTAATAAACAGTTTAAAACTATTATTAATATCTTGTACCAGAAAATATTCTCCATGCATGGAACCTTGTTTCCAACGCTTTGCAGAAAAATGTTCCAAAAAGTATACCATACTCGAATTTTATTTTTTTATTCAGAAGCATTTTTTGTGTAGACTCTTTTCCTTCACAAACATACCATCTCGTCAGATATTTCTGTAGAATAAAAAAAGAATTATAACTATTTGAATAATCTTCTCTTAATAACTGTTCTATTGTAAGTTGGACCATTACCAAAAAATATTATAGGAAAATCAGGATGAGCCCATAATGATTTTCCTATAATTAATTTCCCATGATTTTTCCGCTAATATCAATTAAACAAAAGTATTAAAGAAATAAACGTTAAAAATAGAAAAACTACAAAGGAACGGTTTATATCTTCTCATAATTTCACACAAATAAGCTTTGCGCAACAAACATCTGTATAGTTCCTTGATATCTTTAAAATTGCAATAATTTCATTAAAATCTTTAAAATCCTCCGGAACCTCTTAAAATCTCTTGACAATGTTGCAAATGTTTCAGAATGCATTAAGGCCCTTCAAATCTGTTGAATGTTAATTAATGTTAAGTAATGTTAAGTAATGTCGATTTGTGGTGAAAACTCCATAAATGTTAAGACATTAGCCATTCTTTTCAAAGTTTCTTATAGATAGTACTTAAGCTCAATATTTCTTGCTCATATTCCGGATATCAACAGGCAAATATGTTGACACCAAAATAAGAATTCTGGCTTGATTCTGGAATTTTGACAAATTTTCCTGCAATCTGCTCTCAATGTCCTCATTCTTGCCTCACAATTGAAGCGCCTGATGCAAAAAGAAAATATAGAAAAGGACTGCAGAAGACCGTTCACTCTCGTGAAATAATTCTATATCTTTTTTTTGCATCCGGCGACTTAATTTTGCCCCAATAAGTTCATGATATACCTACTTACATTCAAATAATTATAAGAATGTAAAGAAAAGTAAACCTCTCATCATTCTTGCAGAGTTGAGTTCACAGTCCGAGTTACAGAATTGTGACCTTATTGATGGCATTCCTCGTGGCAGACATTCTTCTTTTTCTGATAGACATCATTCACCTGAAAGGTATCTTCCTCCTATCAAACCTTCTGTTCGTGCTAGGTCCAGGTCTCCTCTTGCCAGGTGCGGGGTTCCACCTACCAGAATTACTGCTTCTGAAGAAATTGCATATGGACTTGACCAACTCGAATTTATTCGGCTTATTCCCAAAATTAATCCGCTTACGCTACTTGAACTTCGAAGATACACTTTTCCTGCAGATGCAAAAATTAAATTATCCTCAGGACGTAATAAATTTGCGCCAATTCCAAACCAAGAACAAATTGTTTTATCATCATTCAATGGGGATGTCTTTGCAATATTGGAGAGTGAGGATATTCTTGCTGGATTATATGGTGGTAGTGGTGCAAGGCGAATGAAAATAAACATGGAAAGCGGCACGGTTACCCCATTAACCCGAAAAGAGATTGAAGAAACTCCAGTAGGTGAAATCCGCTCAATCGCGAGGAATTTTAGGATAGTGCGTTTATGCCAAAATCCTCCACATCCCACATTCAATTAAAACAAAATGTAAATCTAAGACTTGATATTGCTTTTCATCGGAAGTCAATGCGCCAGCCATTATTTTTCGGAGGCAAATAATATAAAGGTCCTTTTCATTAATTTATAAATATACTTTCGGAGATGAATTTTAATAGATTTATAATGATTCAACTATAATAATTTGCTTATAATGGAGACCAACCTCAGGTAGATAAGCTAAGGTAACATTCTTATATTGAGATAATGTCTTTGCATCCACTAAAATACTGCTACAGGAAAAATAGCATGAAATTAGTTAATTAGCTGTATTGAAAAATTCCATATGGTTTAACTGAAAGAAATACAAATTGCTTCGTTTCTTAGAATCTAGGATTAATATTATTTCACCTTGATCTACTAAAATCTTTGTGCAACCAAAAAACATTTCGTCATTCATTGGTATGGAAACAAATGTTTGAAGATACGTATCCTTATCGATTTCTTAATTTTTTTTTAGTTTTTTAATTTTCAGGTACTTCAGGTCATATTTAACTTTTTACATTCCATAACCTTTAATTATTATTAGACAAAATGGGGGAAATATTACCTAATTAATGTTGAGGATAAATCCCGGACCTCTGAAAATTATATTGAAAGAGGTGAATTCTCAATAAACAAAATTTATAGTCCATACTTCAGCCAAAAGATTTTTCAATTTCAAATTAAATATATTTAAATTATGCTGGAAGAGACCAATTTTTAACATAGTAGTTGAATCCTCAGTCAAATAGTGGAATTAAAAAGATGCATCAATTTTCAACCAAATAGTTGAATTTTCATCCAAATAGTCCAGTTTCCAACCAAAAAGATTAATTTCGGAGCAAGGTTAACTTAATCCAAAAAATATTCTGTAGCCCAGCGAAGTACAGGGATAAAAATGGATGGATAGAGAGTCACAATTTAGAGAGATAGTTCGTTCTTCTAGATATTCGAAAGGACCTTCCATAATTTTTTTGATATAGGCAGAGGGTCTCTCATTTTATGGTCAGGCTGACTCCTCTAAGAAGATCAGGCTCATTTTCAGCATAAGCAGGGAATCCTTCCGGGATGTTAAATATGATCATTTTGTTTTCACTAACTTCGACCATCACCGGAGAAGCAGATGACCCGCCGCGAAGAGCCAATATTTTCGCGTCAATTATGCCGTGAGAATTAAAAGGCCAAGACCATTTTCCGAGTGAGCGAATGTTGTTGAGCCGTTCAGCATCATATTTTCTGTTTATTGTATTTTGACATATTTTTAATAAGTTTAAACTGCTTTTTGATATTTCGAACATGCGTGGAGGGTGAACTGCATAAGAGAGAACATGGTGGAAACTGGATTAAGTTTTTTCTCTTGAATTGTCAAGGTCAAGTTTGATGCTTCCAAAGGATTAAGTACAAAGGGACCAATCGACACTCAGCTATCAATTTGTTGTCACCATGTCGTTTTCAACTGAAAGCGTGCTCAAAATTGCATCATTCATCGGTGCATTATTTCTGTATATCAAATCATGTACACAGTGGATAGGACAAGGACAACATATATAGAATATATGGGATAATCAAATCGACCCGCTGAGATGGCCAAGCGGACCGCCCGAGATGATCGAGTCGACTATCTGCGATGATCGATTTGAACCACTTGTTTTAACCTTCTAGACTTGTTTAACAGTTCAACTAAATGATCTTTTCGGTTCTTTATTGAGAGTATATACCATTTACTATAGTCGTTATCTGTTGGACTATACTGGCATAATCGTGTACTTCTGAGATATTTACATTCCATAAATCTGTCTAAGGAAAACGATTTAGTTACACATTAAAAGATATTTTATGTAGAGTTTCACAGACTTCATGGTATTTTAAGATATTTCATGGGAACTTTACATCAGGTTACGGGACATTATCCGCTATTCTAAATTTCACTACTGAAGTAATTAACACATGTACATAGGCAGTTACATGGAGAAAAATGAAAGATGTGTCTGGCAACCTAGATGTGCAGACTGACTATACTTGAGCGTGAACTATGGAACAGTTTTCTAGATGGCTAAAGCGACTATCTCTAGCAGGATAAAACAAGAGATTCAAATCGATTATCTTAGAGAGTCGACTTGATCATCTCGGACGCTCGACTCGACCATAACAGAGCACCAAACTGATCATCGCAGAGGGTCGTACTGTCAATCAAACATCTTCGGTTTGATCATGAGTGTCCTACAGTTTACCCTCGAATATAGTCAGTCTGCACATCTAGATGGGTAGACAGACCTTCCATTCTTCTATGTGTAGCTACATGTTTACCTGTGTTAATTACTTTAGAAATTAAATTTAGTCCAGCGGATAATGACACAAAATCTGATGCAAATCCTCCATGAAATCTCTTAAAATATCGTCAAATCGTTGAAACTCTATATAAAACCTCTTTTATTTTGTAACCAAATCGTTGTCCTCAGACAGATTTATGAAATATGAATATCTCAGCAGGGCAATATCAAGTCAGTATAATCCAACAAATAACGACTGCAGTGTATGGTATATACTTTCAATAAATTACCAAGAAGATGATCAGTTAAACTGTTAAACAAGTCCTTCATTAATACGCTAAGCAGTTTTTTTTTCTACTTGGAAATAATGAGAATCGTCTGTAATCTGGTCTTATCTCTGGCAGTTAGCCTTAACTCTATTGTCGAATATAATAATAAAATAGAACTGTCACTTCAAAACCGCTTTTAGAAACTACATCCTACTGAAAATGACGAAAAAAATTTCAAAAGGAACAAACGGCATTAAATTTCTTTTTTTTTTTTTTCATACACCAAAATTCTCATTCCTAATCTCATTCGTAATCTCGATAAACGGTTAAACAAAAATCAGAGAGCTGCTAAAGAGAGCTTGAAGTTTCTGATTCTCCCCTGATCTGATATACTCCTTAGTTTCCTTTGATGATTTTTTGGAATAAAAGGAGCGGTTAGAAATTTAGCTAGAACGCTCAAAACACCTCTATTGAAAATGACCACACAAATTTGGTGAAAGGATTAAACTTCATTAAATTTGTTAATTTTGCGGTGAGTTATTTAACTGCAAAATTTTGATTCATAATCCCTGGAGAATGGAGATGGTAAAAAACCATAAAACCACACTCAATGATAATCGATTTTTCGATAATCAGAAAATCGACCGAGAAGCTTAAAGTTTGTAAATATTCCCTTATGATAACTAAAAATACTGATCTTTACTACACGTCACGCTGGAGTTATCATAATTAGGTTAACATCGAAAATGATTGAAGAAAGAATAATTTTGCAGATTTTGATATTTTTTATAGAAATTGTTGTTAACAGTTACACACGGTGTTATTCAATTCATTTAATTTTATTCATATAAATTGAAAAAAAAAAATTTCTTCAGGTTTTGAAATCTACGTGACAAATAATTAATATTGTGATAATATATTTACGCTTTAGACATCCTTGAAATCTCTGGGATTATCAAGGTAGAATAATATAAATACGTGTGCGAGAGTTTAACTTCTATCAAATAAATTATGTAATATAATTCAAATTTTCCACTTCACCAAACCCAAAAATTATCCTTGTATACGCGCTTTGTTTGTAGAGGGGGAAACACGAATATCTCAGGACAGTATATATACACAAAAGATCAGAATATTCATCAGATACGCTGCTCTCAAAAATTTGCGTAAATCAATTTTTTCTACATTTCGAGAAAAATGAAGACGCTTTTTACGGTGGTCTTAACCCTGGACGTTATTTTTAATTCTATTGGTATGTAAAGAAGAAATTAATATCATTTTCTTATATTTTGATATAGTGATTATGTTGGAACATCGATTATACATTGATTAATGTAAAATACTAGGAAAACTTTATGATAATAAACAGTTATTAATATTGATATCATTTTTTCGCTAATTAAGTATACAAATTTAAAAAATTTTTAGAACTTACTTATCCTAATCAGTATTTTACTAGTTTTTCAATGACACTATTTTGAATATTGATTTTGATTTTTAAGTAAGGCAATATAGATGAAGTGTGTAGATGTGACGTAACCGATTTACAAGTTTCACAATACCCTTCTATCGTTATGTAAATAAAGTTCAAAATCTTACACAATCGCGTTCTTTTACATAGCTTTTCATAATTATGCGTTTATGATTATTTTCAATAAAACATTTTGGATATCTTTTAAAATTAATTGGCAAACATTAATTTCATAATTTTTTTTGGCGACCATATACGACCACAAATCATTGATAAGCTTTAACTGACTCACACCAAGCGGAGTGGAATAATCGCAGAACGTTTCTACTATTTTTAATACATTCAAAACATTTCAAATTCATGAATCTTTTTTGTCTTTTCACAGAGATATCATCAGGTATGCCGCCCAAAGAAAGGGACTTTCTCACAAATTTTGGGATGACAAGTGAACCTGAGAAACATCAAGGTAATCATCATACAAATGAAAATTGACAACAGAAGTCTTCATTATTATTAAACTGTTCAAAACTCTCAATAATATCTTGACCTAAAAAATATTCTACACGCATGGAGCCTTCTTCCCAATGTTTTGAGGAAAACCCTTCGAAAATGTATACCATGCCGTAATTCTATTTTTATTTTTTAACACTATTTTTGTAGGCTCTTTCCTTTTGAAGTAGGCAATTCCATAGGATATGTCACTATTAGCCTATAATGATTTTCTTCTGATGAATTTACTGAAATTTTATCGCTATTACAGGAAACTCATTGTAGAAAATCATCATATAATAGAAAACAATCATAGATAATCAGGATTGAAATCAGTTTTACACAAAAACATTAAAGCAATGAATGCAAAAAGCAAACAAATTACAAAGCAACAGTTGATTTCAGACAAACCATAATTCCGCACAAATAAAATTTGCGCAACAAATATCTATATATGCCCTTGATATATTCAAACATGCTTGTTAATTTCATTAAATTCTTAAAAATTCTCTGGAATTTCTTGAAGTCCCCTGATGCCGTTGAAAATATTTTCAAATCCATTAAAGTCTTCAAAAACTGCGGAATCACTAGAAATTGTCGAAATGCCCTAAAATTATTGGAACACTTGTAGATCCTAAAAAATTCTTACGTCGTCTGAAATTTTACGAAATTCCTGGAAATCATTGCAAAAGCAGCAAAAATCTTCAAATATTAACAACTTTTCTTAAAGGTTCTTACAGATAATACTAAAGCTCGATATTCCTTGCCCATACCTGGATATCAACGGATAAATATGTTGAGACAAAAATCAGTAATTCGGCTTCATTTCAGAATTTGGACATATTTCTCGGAATCCGCATTCTGTCCGAAATTTTAAGCAGATGATCTTTAACTTAGGCTTTATTGTGCGCAGATGTTTTCTATATGGCTCCCACAGACGGCTGCCCATAGTTTTTCTAAGTTTAATCAGAATTCCGCTTCATGTATGCTTAAAAGTGCATTACATTTTACACAAAAGATTTGGATTAAAACTTTTCCATGAAACCTTCCAAATAATGCTCCCTGAATATTGCTTTTCCAGCTTTCAAGAAGTTGCTCAGGCCATTCTCGGCACAATGCCCTCATTCTTGTCCCACAATCAAAGCACCAGATGTAATGAGTTCATGATATACTAAGGTACTTTCAAAAATGATAAGAATATGAAGGAATGTAATCCTCTGTTTATTCTTGCAGAGTTGAGTTCACAGTTTGAGTGTTAGCCGAATAGCGACACACTCGCGAAATAGCTCGACATCTCCTTTTGGCATGCAGCGACTCAATTTTTCCGCAACGAGTTCATGATATACCAACATGCTTACCGGAATGATGATATTGTAAAGAAATGTAATCCTCAGTTTATTCTTGCAGAGACAAGTTCACAGTTGGCGCAATTACCGAATGAGGACCCTATTTCTGGCATTCCTCGTGGCAGACCTTCTGCATCTTCTTCGTATGTGAGACATCGTTCACCTGAGAGGTCTCTTCCTCCTGCTGAGTCCCCTATTCGCAACAGGTCCGTGTCTCCTTCTGCCAGATGCATTGCTCCACCTACCAGGCTTCGCTTTTCTGATCAAATTGAATATGAACTTAATGAACTTAAATTTATTCGGCTAATTCCTATTGCAAATCCGCATAGACTATTTGAGCTTCGAAGATACACTTTTCCTGATAATAATTCAATAAAAATAGCTGTGCGACGTAAGAAATTTGTGCCAATTCCAAACCAAGAACAAATCGTTTTATCATCATTCAATGGTGATGTATTTGCAATATTGGAGAGCAGTGATAGTCTTTTTGGATTATATGGTGGTAAAGGTGCAAGGCGACTGAAAATCAACATGGAAAGCGGAAAGGTTACCCCATTGATCCGAGAAGAAATCAATGAAATTCCAGTAGGTGTCACCCGCTCAATCACAAGGAATTTTAGAATAGAGCATGTGAGCCAAAATCATACATCCAATTAGAGCAGAATGTAAATCCGAAGTTCAATTTTTTTTCGATCGGAAGTCGGCTTGAATTGCTATGAGTACCTTGTAACTACAAATAATAATAAAAAGTCTATGTCCCTGTCATTATTTTTCTATGGCAAGTAAACTGAAGATCTTTTTCATTCCCTTAACATAATATTTTCAGCCAAAAATTATAATAGGTTTATGATTCAGCTATAATAATAATTCTCCTGCAACAGAGAGCAACCTGAGCTAGATAAGATAAGATAAGATTTTTATGTTCAAATAACATCTTCATATTCAGTTAACTATTTCTATAGAGAAAATATGACAAAACAGTTAATGCGCTGTAATGAAAAATTTAATATGTTTTAACTGGAGGAAAGACAAATTAGTTCGTTTTTTTTGTAACGTGTTTCAATAATATGAATATAATTTCACCTTGAGCTACTCAGATATCAATACAGCTAAAAAATACCTAGAAATAAAGTTTATAAAAATTAAAATCAGCACAGATTCATTGTATAAGTACGCAAAAATTACGTAATTCTCCTCTACAGTTTCAAAAGCTGCCTTAGCAACAGAAACGTGTTTTCTCTACATAAACGCGTCTTCTCAACCTTCGCCAAAAAACAATAAATAAATATTTAGTTATTCAGTTGCACAGCTCAATCTCAGCTAATTGCCATCTATTCTCCATCAACAAATAAGAAAGAATTTTAAATAAAATATTTAAGTTTTCAACCGAAGAGATGAATTGGCAACTAAAATGATAAATCTTTAACCAGAAAATGACTGTATAACAAAATTGTTGAATTTGCCGGTTGAAAGTTAAACTACATTACTAAAAATTGAAGTTTTCGGTTATTTATTGCTATTTGTTATATACTTATAACAACGAAAAATACTCATCGTTACTACCCTTTGTGCTGGAGTAATCATAATTAAGCAAATACCTAAAATAATTGAAGAATACAAATTTTTACGGTGTTGAGTTTGCAAATCACTTTAAAATTATTTTCGGATAATCTCAATTAAAAAATCCTTTTTGTTTAAAAAAAAGATGAATCTAGGATAGACATATCTGGTTTTATGCATTAGATTTCTACGTTGGATGAACTATTCTGTAGTAATAGATGCTGCTCAAAATGAATGAAAAACAATATTTCTTAGGTTTTTGAAATCTACGTGACATTTTATCAATATTGTAATTTTATAATAACTCTTCACACCTTATTAGAGTCTCTAACGTTCTCAGGGTAGAATAATGTACATACATACTTTTAATTTATACGAAAATTATCTAAGATTATCAAGGTGAAATAATTATACATGCGCCAGAGTTTAACTTCTATAAAATAAATTGGGGGCTACGAATTGAAATTGTCCACGGCACCAAGCCCAAACGTTATCATTGTATGTGATTTAGGCTCGGGAAGGGGAAAACACAAATATCTCAGAACAGCATATATGCACGAAACATCAGAATATTCATTAGTTACGCTGCTCTCCAAATTTTGAAATTATCTATTTTTCCTGCATTTCGAAAAAATGAAGACCGTTTATACCATGGTCTTAATCCTAGAAGTTATCCTTCATTCTATTGGTATGTGAGGAATAAATAATATCATTTTTTCATATTTTTGTATAATTTATATCTTGCAACATCTATTATACAATAATGAGTATAAAATACTATGTAAACCCTATGATAATAAACACTTATTATTATTGATGTAAGTTTTTTGCAATTACTTAGCAAACCTTGATTTCACAATTCATGTTGATATTTAGGTATAACTTACCTTCTAAAATCATATTCGTATTTTTTTTCCTGGCGGAGATTAACTACCGCAAATCGTTGATAGGCTTTAACCAACTCATACGAAACAAAACGGAATAATCGAATTACGTTATTACTACATTTAATACATTTTTAACATTTCAAATTCACAAATCTTTTTTGTCTTTTCACAGAGATGTCATCAGGTATGCCGCCTAAAGAAAGGGACTTTCTGAAAAATTTTGGGATGACAAGTGAACCTACAAATCATCAAGGTAACAAATGAAAATTGATATCAGAAGTGTTGATGAATAACCGGCTCAAAACAATTATTAATATCCTGTACTAGAAAATAATCTCCATGTACGGAACCTTGTGTGCAATGCTTTGTTATAACATGTTCGAAAAAGTATTCTCGAAATTAAATTAAATGTGTTCTCTAAAAATTCCTTCAGTAAGCAGAAACCATTTGAAGTCTCTTTGAAATAAATCCAATTAAACATATGCATTAAAGTTTCCGGCACTTATTTTGTAGTGACTTCTCATCCCTATAGCGTAATAAAAAAATGTTTGGTGGTTTTTATTTTTTGTAAATGTCGATTTCATTGCCTGAAGGTTAAGGAATGTTAAAACAACCCTTAAACAAAATTCAACTATCTTTCCTACAATAACTTGATCAGAAAATCTTCTGTGTTGTTTTTTGCACTGTCGATTTGTGGTAAAAACACCACAAATGATAAGACATTGACATTTTTTTAGGGGTTCTTATTTGTAATACTTGAGCTCGATATTTCTTTTCCATATTCCGGATATCAACGGGTAAATATGTTGAGATAGAAATGAAAATTTTGGCTTGATTCTGGAATTTTGAAAAACTTCCTGGCAATCTCTCTTTATTCTTCATTCCAGCCTCAGAATTGAAGCTCCGGATGAAAAAAAGAATATACAAAATATTTAGCCGAAGTGGTGGTAGGGGTCTCCGTATTTCACTCAAACACAATTGGCCAGCAGGGGACCGCTTACAGTAGCGAAATAATTTTATATCTTCTTTTGGCATCCAACGTCTCAATTTTGCAACATTGAGTTCATGATATACCTACTGACTTTCAAATAATGATGAGAATGTAAAGAAATGTAATCCTCTGTTTATTCTTGCAGATTTAAGTTCACAGTTGGAAGGTTCACCGAATTGTGACCCTATTGATGGCGTTCCTCGTTGCAGACCTTCTTCTTTTGATAGACATCATTCACCTGAGAGGACTCTTCCTTCTGCCGACACTCCTCTTCGTGTTAGATCCAGGTCTCCTATTGCCAGGTGCATGGTTCCCCCTACCAGAATTACTTCTACTGAAGGAATTGCATATGGACTTGACCAACTTGAATTGATTCGGCTTATTCCCTATAAGAATCCGCACCAGCTATTCGAACTTCGAAGATACACTTTTCCTGCTGATGCAAAAATTAAATTACGCTTAGGACGTAGTAAATATACGCGAATTCCCAACCAAGAACAAATTGTTTTATCAACATTCGATGGTAATGTCTTTGCAATATTGGAAACTAGTGATATGCTTGCTGGATTATATGGATATGGTGACAAACGGATAAAAATAAAAATGGAAAGCGGCACGATTACCCCAATGTCACGAAAAGAAGTCAACGAAACTCCAGTAGGTGAACTCCGCTCAATGATGGCGAATTTTAGAATAGAGCGTGTGAGCCAAATTGCTCCACACCTTATATGAAATTAAAAGAAAATGTATATCTAAAACTTATTGTGGTAAACAATATAAAGGTCCCTTTTCATTCACTTATAAATATATTTTTAAAGAAAAATTGTAATACGTTTATAATGATTCAACTATAATATTTTTCTTATAATGGAGACCAACCTCTGATAGATAAGATAAGACAACAATTTTATGTTCAAATAATGTTAAATAATGTTCTTACGCAACACAAAGTATATCTTCTTCTGTATTATATAGATTAAATAATATTGCTCTAGGGGAAATTAAATAATGAAACTAAAATTCTAGAGATTAGATTCACTTGATTAGAATCTTACCTGATTCGCAACATTACCGAAAACCAAGTTTTATATGTGTACGTGAATTACTACGAATTACTTCGGTTAAAAGTGAATTACTCGGATGATCCCAAGCGAAGGGTACTGTAGTATGCATAAAAGGGAAATGATTCTTGTAGAATCTTTATTGGCATGTGGTAAATTTTTTTACCAAAAAGAGGCAAATACATTCACAATGATACGGTTACAGAAAACACGTTGTTTGAAAGAAGCCACATTTCTGCAGCAGCTTTTATGTTAACTAGATACAGCTTTGCTGTAACTTTAAACTTTGAACAAACCATGCGCGGAATTAGCCTTTTTCCAAGGTCAAGAAGCATCCGGAAACACCGTTTTGAATCGATTTTCTTTTTTGCGGAGAAGCTTGTCTGCTTGCTATTGACCAACATTCTCATGATGAAGGTCAGATGGTGGGTGTTAGGGCAATTTTTAAAATCAATGAGCGCAAAATTAGCCGCCGTGAGAATGAGAAAGAGCGTGTGATAGAAGGATCATGGATCTTGCGAATGATCTAGCACGGGCCAATAAAACACTCGTATTTTGCGTCATTCTCATTGACAGTTTCAAAATCTGCCTCGGCAACAAAAATGGGTTTATTTTAAAGAAGTTAACTTAATCCACAACCAAAATTTTCCTGTTTTCATATCTTGAAAAAGTATCTTAAATAATGCACTGAGTAAAATTGTGATTATATTTTGATCCTTTACACATTACTAAAGTCTCCAAGCTTCTCAACGTGGAATGATATAAATAAATATTTTTAATTTAAACGAAAATTATCTCAGATCATCAAGGTGACATAATTATACATGTGCGAGAGTTTAACTTTTATAAAATGAATTATGGAATAAGAATTGAAATTGTCCACGTCACCCAGCCCAAAAATAATCGTTGTATACCAGTTTTTCTCGGGAAGGGCAAAAACATAAATATCTCAGAACAGTATATATACACGAAACATCAGAATATTCATCAGTTACGCTGCTCTCCAAATTTTGCGTAAATCAATTTTTCCTACATTTTGAAAAATGAAGACGCTTTGTACTGTGGTCTTAACCCTGGACGTCATTTTTAAATCTATTGGTATGTAATCATGGTGGAACATCTATTATACATTGATGAATCTAAAATACTAGAAAAACTCTACGATAATAGACAATTTTTAATATTAATATCATTTTTGCTACTTAAGTATAATTGAAAATTCAATTTTGATCGCTCTTTGTCAAATTTTTCAGTTTCAAATCCGAAAAATAAAATTTTGATTGTAATTTTGAAGTGAAGCCTCATAGATTAAGTTTTCAGATATGAAGTAACCGATTTATAAGTTTCATAATACCCCTCTGTCATTATGCAAATGAAGTTCAAGATCTTACACAATCACGTTCTTTTACTTAATTTCTCATAATTATAGGTTTATAATTATCGTTAATAAAAAATTTTAGGTATCTTTCAGAATTACTTGGAAAACATTTATCGTATTTCACAATCAATTTTGATATTTAAGTATTACACACATTCAAAAAAATTATTCGCATTTTTTTCATGGCGACCCTATATTACCCCAAATCAATGATAGGCGTTGACTTCACAAATAAAGTGGGCCAATCGAATTACGATTTACCTATTTTTAATACATTTAAAATATTTCAAGTTCATGAATCTTTTTTGTCTTTTTACAGAGGTTTCATCAGGTATGCCGCCCAAAGAAAGAGACTTTCTCGCAAATTTTGGGATGACGACTGAACCTGGAAAATATCAAGGTAACCTCAATACAAATGAAAATAGATAGCAGGTGTTTCAATTATTAAAATGTCCAAAACTCTGAACAATTTCTAGACCTAAATCATATTCCACACGCATGGAACCTCATTGCCAATGTTTTGAAGAAAAACTTTCGAAAAAGTAAAACCATGCTGGAATGCTATTTTTTAGCACTATTTTTGTAGTTTCTTTCACTTTTAAAGCGTGCAATCTGATAGGATATTTCCGCGGAATTAAAAAAAGAGTCATAACTACTCTAGCTGGAGCCTCCAGAAAATTGTTGTCCTGCAGACTAGACTCTTACGAAAAAATTTATAGGAAAATCAGTATTAGCCTATAATGATTTTCTCCTAATAAAGTTCCTGTAATTTTTTTGCTATGATAGGAAATTCATCACAGAAAATCGTCATATAATATGAAACTATCACAGGATAATCAGGATTGAAATCAGTTTTACACAAAAACATGAAAGCAATAAATGTAAAAAGCAGACAAACTATAAAGGAACGTTTTACTTCAGACCAATCATAATTCTGCAGGAATAAAATTTGCGCAACGATCATCTGTATATTTCTTTGATATCTTCAAGATTTCTTGAAATTTCATTGGAATCTTTGAAATCCTCCGAAATCCTTAGATGTACCTTGATACGCTTGAAAATATTTTCAAATCGTCCAAAATTCTTTGAAATTCCTTGAAATCATTTCTTGCCCATATCCGGATATCAGCGGATAAATATTCTGTGTGCATTCTGTTCGAAATTTTAAAAAGATGATCTTGAACCGAGGCTTTATGCCAGATGTAAACAGGAGAAATGAAAATATTTCGCAAGAGGTGGGGGGGGGGGGGGTTGGTTCTGCGCTCACTCAAACAGAGGCGGCCAGAAGAGGACCGCTCACATTTGCGAAATAATTTTATATCTTCTTTTGGCATCCACCGACTCAATTTTGACACATTGAGTCCATGACATACTTAGGTACTTTCAAAAATAATAAGAATGTGAAGGAATGTAATCCCCTGCTTATTCTTGCAGAGTTAAGATCACAGTTGGAGTTTTCACCGAATGACAAAACCATTTCTGGTGTTTCTCGCGGCAGACCTCCACCTTCTTCGGGCAGACATCATTCATCTGAGAGGTCTCTTTCCCCTGCTGAGCCCCCTCTTCGCATCAGGTCCGTATCTCCTCCTGCCAGATGCATTGCTCCACCTACCAGGCTTCGTTTTTCTGACGAAATTGAATATGAAATTAACGAACTTAAATTTATTCGCCTAATTCCTATTGCAAATCCGCATCGACTGTTTGAACTTCGAAAATACACTTTTCCTGCTAACAATTCAATTAAATTAGCCGTGGGACGTAATAAATTTGCGCCAATTCCAGACGTAGAACAAATTGTATTATCAACATTCGATGGTGACGTCTTTGCAATATTGGAGAGTAGTTTTGGTTTTGCGGGATTATATGGTTGTAGAGGTTTAAGGCGAGTTAAAATAAACATAGAAAGCCACAAGGTTACGCCATTGACCCGAGAAGAAATCAATGAAATTCCAGTAGGTGTCACCCGCTCAATCACAAGGCATTTTAGAATAGAGCATGTAAGCCAAAATCCTCCACACCATACATCCAATTAAAGCAAAATGTAAATCTACAATTCAATTTTCTTTCCGATCGGAAGTCGGCTTGAATTGCTGCAAGTACCTTGTGACTACAAATGATAATAAAAAGTCAATGATTTAACTATAGTATAAATAATTATCCTGTAACGGAAGCCAACCTGAGGTAGATAAGATAAGGTCATTGTTATTATTTAAGTATTATATGAGAAGTTGTAGGCTCCGGAAGCTACGATCATGGTTCTTTAAAGCAACCAATCCCGACGAAACTAGAACGTGTACTTCATCCGCTTCTGCTCCTTCTGTCCTAGAAGGTAAACAAGAGCGGGAAATTTACGCGAGATAACATCGGGCAACACTGTTCCTTGGTGTCAGGTCTCTAGCCGCGGATGATCTTACGCGGCAGACGGGACAGTTGGAGATGAAGTTTCACCTCTGAATACTTTTTTAGAGCTACCAATCTTTGTAGAATGTTATGAGGAACAGTGTTGACGGACCAGATGAAGTGATCCCAGAAGAACAGCCTTTTGCATCCGGTTCGCGATGGAATGAGCCTGACGCTGGCAAGCCGGAATCTTGTTGAGTTGGCTAATAAATGAAGCTTTCATACCTCCAAGACAGCCGATTATGAGAACTACAAGATGGACTTTGAAGCCTTGGTAGAGCCTGCTCAGCTCGAAAAGAAGTGCTTGATATTTCGCCCGTTTTTCTTCCTCCTTTGCCGTGATATTACCATCGGCTGGTGCCGAGAATTCAATCACGTAAATGATCTTGTTCTTCAGATCTTGGAGGACAATATCAGGCTTCGTAGCACTGATACGTTGAGTGGTCGAGAATGAGAAATTCCAGTAGATCTTACACTGATCATTCTCCACAACGGACTCGAGTTCCCCCTGGGCGTATGGTAAGACGGGCAATAGATCAACACCATAGAAGTGCCTTAGATGGTAATATAACACTTTTAGAGCCGCATTGTGTCTCTCTATGTACCCGTATCGTGCATATTTTGAGCATCCACTGAGAACATGTCCAAGTGTTTCTGGCTCTTTCTTGCACGCTCGGCAGTTGGTATCGCCTACAGGTATATTCATTATGCGCTAGCAGTAAACTAAGGTGTCTACAACGCCATTATTATTTTTATTATTATTATTATATTGAACATAAAATTGTTAAATATCATTTTCATACTCAGCTAACTATTTCTGTCAAGAAAATGTCACGAAATAGTTAATTAGCTGTAACAAAAAAATTTATATCGCTTAACTGAAAGAAAGCAAAATTAGTTGGTGTGAATGATGGCTTGAACAAAATAGTGTGTTTCTAGTAAAATCATTTGCCAATTGCCAACATGAATATGTGGTGTACTATAAGCTAAAAAATAATCTTTTAATTCATAAAGACGTATTTGTAACAAAACAATTGAATTTACAAACAAAATTGTATGTTTGTAGTGAGTTCAATTGCCAATTGCCAACGTCATAATGTGGTGGACTATTGGCTAAGCAATAAGCTTTTAATTCCAAATAGGGATTGGATAAAAACAGTTGCATTAAAAAAAAATGATTCAAACAAAAACTACAAAGAACTCATCTCCTTTTAGAATTTAACTTTTTTTTTCAAAAATCGTAATAATCGGATGAAAGGTGAATTACGTTACGAAAAATTACATTTTTCTGTTATTTATTTTTATTTGTTATTCACTTATAACAACGAAAAATACTGATCATTACTACACTTCGGGCTGGAGTTATCATAATTAAGCTGACACCCAAAATGATGAAAGAAAAAATAATTGTTCACGACGAAATATCATATTTTGACATTTTTCACAGAAATTGTTATTAACAGTTACTTTTTTTGGATAATTTTTGTAAGAAATGCTTTTTTGTTTCTATCAATGATAAATCTACGCTGAAAAGATATTGTTTTATAGATTAATTTTCTTCGTTTCATAAACTAATTAGTGGAATGTTATCAGTACTGTGATTTTATATTTACTATTTACACATTATTAAAGTCTCTGAGCTTCTCAAGATAGAATAATACAAATGCGTACTTTTACTTCAAATTAGAACTATCTGAGTTTCTCAAGGTGGAATAATTTCACTTGTGCGAGGGTTTCACTTATATAAAATAAATTATCTAATAATAATCAAAATTTTTGACGTCATCAAGCGCGAAAATTATCCTTGTATTCGAGCGTTGCTCAGGAAGGGAAAAACACAAATATCTTAGAACAGTATATATCCACGAAACATCAGAATATTCATTAGTTACACTGCTCTCAAAATTCAGCGTTAATCAATTTTTTTCTACATTTTGAGAAAATGAAGACACTTTATTTTGTGGTCTTAACCCTGGACATTATTCTGAATTATATTGGTATGTCAATAATAAATTAATATCATTTCTTCATATTTTTGTACATTTTTGTTAAGTTTATTTGCAAGCAGAAAGGACGAATTTGTAACAAAATATAATAATTTGGAATCAAATTGTTCAACTGTTTACTAAATATAGATAAGTCTACACTAAAAAGTAGAATGGTTAAATATGCAGTTAAAAAAATTAATTTTTAACCCAAGACATTTTCAGTTGAAAAAATTAATTTTGAACTAAAAAAGAGGAATCGTCGACAATATGTCTAGGTCAATTTAAAAAAAAAATTCTCCTCGACAGTTTCGAAATCTGCCCTCAGCAACAGAAACGCCTTTATTTTGAGATCGTAAACTTATTCTAAAAGTAATACTGTATTTCAGCGAAGTCGCTACCTGTGTACCTGTGTTAATTACTCCAATAATTAAATCTCGTGTAATATTTAAACTCTAT
Organism: Andricus curvator; assembly: GCA_932195095.1. Lineage (NCBI taxonomy): Eukaryota > Metazoa > Arthropoda > Insecta > Hymenoptera > Cynipidae > Andricus > Andricus curvator. Next base: position 25,500 of record CAKNYM010038979.1, read on the forward strand.
GTAAGACCTATCTAAACATAAAACTAAATCGTTTTCCTCAGACAGATTTATGAATTTTCTCAGTAGTGCAAAATTAGGCCAGTATAATTCACGACATAACGACTACAGTACATGGTATATACTCCTCACGAAGAATCAAAAAGATCATTAGTTTAACTGATAACCAAACCCTTCATTATTCCGTTAATTAGTTCATCCCCTACGTAGAAGTAATGAGAATCGTCCACACTCTCGTCTCATCTCTGTCAGTAACCCTTATCTTCATTGGTGAATATCATAATATATCTATAACCTTAAAACCATTTTTTAGCTCAAGATTGTGGGCGTATATTTCTAGTATAGACGGGTGAATATATTCGATAACAAAAATAAAAATTTCGGCTCGACTTCGGGATTCGGACAAATTCCCTGGAATCTGCATTCTGTGCTAAAATTTAGACAGACGATCTTGAACTTACAAGGAGAGGTCGCGAGATGTGCGTCGCCAATTCAAATGGAACCTCAAAGTGTGAAAGTACATCACTCAAACCTTGATATCTCGAAAACTAAGGCACATTGGATTGAAAGCAAAACTATTACCTTGATGGATTTTGATGTACTTTCACTGTGTGAAGCCCCATGCAAATCAGGCGACGAACATCTCGCCACCTCTCTTTGCTAGTCTTTACTGTTTCAGGAAAATTTTCGAATATTGTTTCCTGAATATTCTTTTTTCAGCTTTTAAGAAGTTTCCCAGGGCCATCTCCCCCATGTCCTCATTGTTGACTCACTTTCAAGGCGTTGGATGCAAAAAGGAAATATGGAAATAATTCGCGGAAGTGGGGCAAGGAGAGCTCTGAAGGTCACTCAAGCACAAGCGGCTGATGGAAAAATGCCTGTTCTTGCGAAATAATTCTATACCTTCTTTTCACATCGGCCGACTCAATTTTGCCACCATGAATTTATAATATAGTAACGTACATTCAAAAAATTATAAGAATGTAAAGAAATGTAATCTTCTGATTATTCTTGCAGATTTCAGTTCCCAGTTTGAGTGTCTACCGAATGGCGATTCTATTCCCGGTGTTCCTCGTGGCAGTCCTTCTTCTTCTTCTCATGACAGGCATAATTCTCCTGATAGTTACATTCCTCCTGTCATGCCACCTGTTCGTGCTAGGTCCAGGTCTCCTCAATCCAGGTGCATGTTTCCACCCAACAGGATTGCTTCTTTTGACGGAACTGGATATGGACTTGACCAACTTGAATCTATTCGGCTTATTCCCCATAAAAATTCTTACCGGCTATTTGAACTTCGAAAATATACTTTTCCTGCTAGTAAATCAATTAGATTACGCACAGGAGTTAATCGATATTCGCCAATTCCAACCCAAGAACAAATTGTATTATCAACAGTCGATGGTGACGTCTTTGCAATATTGAAGAGTAGCGATTTTCTGGTTGCATTCTATGCTGGCAACGGTAGAAAAAGGATGAAAATAAACTTGAAAACCGGCACCGTTACCCCAATGACCCGAAAAGAAATTGACGAAACTCCAGTTGGTGAACAACGCGCAATCACGAGGAATTATCTAGTAGAGCTTGTAAGCTAAAATCCTCCACACAAAATACTCATTTGCAACAAAATGTAAATCACAAATTCAATAAATGAATTTTTAACAAAATGCATGGATTTTTTTAAAGGAAATATTTTAATTTTCAACTGAATAGTTCAGGTTCTGAACATGAAGATGAATTTTGAAGCAAGAATCTTAAATTTCACGAAAAAAAAACTAAATTTCAACAAAATACATGACCAAAGAGATGGATGTTCAACTAAAATTATAAATCTTCAATTGGAAATAGATAAATCTTTAGTTGAAGAATACATGTTCAAACAAAAAAGAACGATCTTTGGACAACATAGTCAAATTTTCAACAAATCATTTATAATTTCTCATCTAAAATGATACATCTTGGACAAAAAACATGAATTCCGTGAATTCCTTGAAATCCGCGAATTTCGTGAATTCCTTGAGGTCCGTGAAATCCGTGAATTCCTCGAATTCCATGAATTTTAAACAAAACAAGATACAATTTCAACAAAAACTGAAAAAGCTAAATTTTCAGTTGCAAAAATTTATTTTCAAAACAAAAAAAAGGTTTCAAGAACATAGTTGAATTTCAAAAAAAAAAAAAAAAAAAGAATTTTCTACCAAAATAGTTTAACTTTCAACCTAAAAAGACAAACTTTCAACAAAGCAGTTTAACTTTCAACCAAGTGGCAGAAATTTAAACAAAACAAGACAAAATTTCAACAAGAACTGGAATAGTTGAATTTTCAGTTGGAAAAATTTATTTTCAAACAAAAAAAAGTTTTCAACATTATAGTTAGATTTCCAAAAAAATAAATGAATTTTTTACCAAAATAGTCGAATTTTTAACCTGAAGAGAGGTTTTTGTCAACAAAGTCCTTAAATTTTTCAATAAAAAATGACTTTCTAACAAACTGGTTGAAGTTCGTACAGATTAGATTAATTTTCACCAAATAATCAAATTTTCAACAAAAAACATGAATTTTCCACGAAGAAGAATAATTTTCTATCAAAAAAGAGGAACGTTAAAAAATACATCAATTTTAAACTAGAAAATATAATGTTCAAGCAAAAATGGAATAGTTAATTTTTCAGGAAGAAAAATTAATTTTGAACAAAAAAACACATTTTCAATAAAATAGAACTATTTGCGACAGCAAACAATTCTTCTTTATTACCAATGCATGTTTTTGGTTAAAAATTGAACTATTTGGTGAAAAATTAATCTACTTCGTAGGAAATTCAACTATTCGTTTAAGAAGTCTTTTTTTTTTGTTGGAAATTACACTCTTTTCCACTCAAGAATCTTTTTCGAATACGTACACAGAAATAACTTGTGTTGCTATTGAAACCGATTTTTAGTTACAAGGAAGCTGCAAGAAAAAGTAGCTGTGTTAAAACATTCTGGTCGGACAACGGAACTGATTTGAAATCAGGCAACAGAAAGTTGCTCAACGCTTTAGAAAATTTGCATCAAGATCTAATAAAAGATGAAATGACCAAGTGAAGATGCACCAAGTACCTCATCAAATAATATTTCACACGGCTACAGTTTCGACATCGGCTATCCTCAGATGTTTTCTTTAAAGATCATAAGATTTCGCGAAAACAATGGCGTGTGTCGCAAATCTTAGAAGATTTTTTCTGAAAAAGGTAGTAACAAAACTTTTGAATCAGAAAAAATAGAGAAATGGAGAATCAAATATTACCACTAGAAAGACCGAGGCTGACCGTACCACCTGACCCACCGTGTGTGTCAAAATGATACATATGGGATTGTAGTCGTTATCAGGGTTTCAACAACGTGAGATTGATTCTTACCGATGTGGATATATGTTTTCACTATGTGAAAAAGTGATGTCATATTTTTTGCAGACAAAAAAGCGATTTTTATCTTTCACAATATAAGGGAACCCGTTCAAGGTGCAGGAGTAATTGGCATCCCATAGAAGACAGTATTTGATACCATATTTGTCTGGCTTACTAGGCATAAACTAGTGAAACTAGTGAATAGTGAAACTAGGGAAGATGAAATTTTAGATTCAGAAATGGAGATTTTTGAACTACGCGACAATAAGAATGAATCAATGGATGCAATTCCGGCAGAAGAAGCTATATTTAATTCAAAACGCGAAAAACTAGAAATGAAACAGAAAAGTCACGCCAGTGAACGACCTTTAATGCATAGAACTCAAGAAGAAAATAAAAGAGAAGCAGTTGTGAAAAAACAAAACATGGCGGGAAGCAACAGAATTTGTTTTCTTTCTTTACTGAAAAAACTTTCTAAATTGAAAATTCAACTATTTCTATAAAATTTCGTCTTTTTCTTCGAAAATGTAAAAAAATTTCATCTTTTTGATTAAAAAGACAACTGTTTGGTTGAAGAGTAATTTTGTGAAAAAATGTGTGTAATTGAAGAGTAATTTTGTGAAAAATTCATCTTTTTGGTAGGAAATTAATCATCTTGGTTGGTAATTACTTGAAAATTCAATTATTTTGGTTGAAAATTGAAGTTTCTATTGAAAATCCAAACTTTCGGCTTGAAAGGTTGCAAATATTGTTGATTTTTTTCCTATATCGCCTGGAAAATATTTTTGCTTCTAAATTGAGATATTCGATTCGTAATCAGCGGCACACAAAACCCCGAGTCTCTAACCATCTCAGGGTAGAATAATGTAAATACATACTTTTAATTTATACGAAAATTATCTAAGATTATCAAGGTGAAATAATTATACATGTGCGTGAGGTTAACTTCTATAAAATAAATTATAGACTACGAATTAAAATTGTCCACGGCACCAAGCCCGACGGTTATCATTGTATGTGATCTAGGCCCGGGAAGGGGAAAACACAAATATCTCAGAACAGCATATATATACACGAAACATCAGAATATTCATCAGTTACGCTGCTCTCAAAATTTTGCAATTATCAATTTTTCTTACATTTCGAAAAAATGAAGACCCTTTATACTATGGTCTTAATCCTGAAGGTTATCCTTCATTCTATTGGTATGTCAGGAATAAATAATATCATTTTTTTATACATTTTCAGAATTACTTAGGAAACCTTGATTTAACCATTTATGTTTATATTTAGGTATAACTTACATTCAAAAAACATATTCGCATTTTTCTTCTTAGCGGAGAATAACAACCGCGAATCATTGATAGGCTTTAACCGATTTATACGAAATAAAAAAGAATAATCAAATTACGTTTTTACTACATTTAATACATTTTTACATTAAAAATTCACAAATCTTTTTTGTCTTTTCACAGACATATCATCAGGTATGCCGCCTGAAGAAAGGGACTTCCTGAAAAATTTTGGGATGACAAGTGAACCTACAAATCATCAAGGTAACAGTTCAAAACTATTGATAATATCTTCTCCTGGAAAATATTCTCCATGCATGGAACCATGTTTCCAATGCTTTGAAGAAAAATGTTCGTTCCAAAAAGTATTCCATACTGGAGTTTTCGTTTTTTATTGAAAACCATTTTTTTCGTAGGCTCTTTTCCTCTACCAACATGCCATCTCGTAAGATATTTCTGTAGAGGAAAAAAATGAATTATGACAATGTCAGTAAGCGTTTCCAAATAATTGCTTACCGGCAAATTAGACCCTCACCAAAAAATATTGTAGGTAAATAAGGATATATTTAAAATTGCTTAAAATTTCATTAAAATCTTCGAAATCCTCCGTAATCTCTTAAAATTCATTGATACAGTTGCTTATATTTTCAAATCCATTAAAACTTTTGAAATCTGTTAAAATTTTTAGAAATCCCTAGAAATTATATTAAATGTATTCTATAAACGTATGCATTAAAGTTTCCGGCACTTAGTTTGTAGTGACTTCTCATCCTTATAGCGTAATACAAAAATTTTCGGTGGTTTTTATTTTTTGGAAATGTCGATTTCATTGCCTGAATGTTAAGGGATGTTAAAACAGCCCTTAAACAAAATTTAACTACCTTTCCTACAATAGCTTGATCAGAAAATCTTCTGTGTTGTTTTTTGCAATGTCGATGTGTGGTAAAAACACCACAAATGACGAGACATTGACAGTTCGTTAAGCGTTCTTATCTGTAATACTTGAGCCCGAAATTTCTTCTCCATATTGCGGATATCAATGGGTAAATATGTTGAGATGAAAATAAAAATTTGGGCTTGATTCTGGAATTTGGAAAAATGTTCCAGCAATCTCTCTTCATTCTCCATTCCGGCCTCAGGATTGAAGCTCCGGATGAAAAAAAGGATATATAAACTATTTAGTCGAAGTGGGGGTGGGGGTCTCTGAATGTCACTCAAACACAAGCGGCCAGCAGGGGACCGCTTACACCTGCGAAATAATTTTATATCTTCTTTTGGCATCCGACGACTCAATTTTGCCACATTGAGTTCATGATATACCTACCGAACTTCAAATAATGATAAGAATGTACAGAAATGTAATTCTCTGTTTATTCTTGCAGATTGAAGTTCACAGTTGGAGTGTTCACTGAATAGCGACACCATTTCTGGTGTTCCTCGTGGCAGACCTCCGGCTTCTTCTAAGAGGCATCATTCACCTGAGAGGTATCTTCCTCCAGCTCACCCGCCTGTTCGTGCTAGATCCAGGTCTCCTCTTTCCAGGTGCATGGTTCCACCTACCAGAATTACTTCTTCCGAAGGAATTGCATATCGACTTGACCAACTTGAATTTATTCGGCTTATTTCCATTAGGAATCCGCAACGTGTATTTGATCTTCGAAGATACACTTTTCCTACTGATGCAAAAATTAAACTACGCTTAGGACGTAAGAAATATGCGCGAATTCCCAACCAAGAACAAATTGTTTTATCAACATTCGATGGTAATGTCTTTGCAATATTGGAGACTAGTGATATTCTTGCTGGATTATATGGATATGGTGACAAACGGATAAAAATAAAAATGGGAAGCGGCAAGTTTACCCCAATGACACGAGAAGAAGTCGACGAAACTCCAGTAGGTTGTTACGTCATGGAAAACGTAAAATACTTTCCTTTTTAATTAGGTTCCTCGTTTTAGTTGAGATCGAAGATCTCGCACAGGGAAGAGGAAAGAGAAGCCAATAAATAAATTATAGATAAGTTCAACAATTTATTATGAATAATTACAATTAAAATTTATTGAATAAAAGAGTTTAGCACAAGAAGCTGAAGGAAGACTTGTAGACTTGTTTCTAATCCTTGGGCAGGACCTTTAAAATAAAGGATACTCATATATTATGGCCCAAAGGAGTTAGATAAATGAAATTAGAATTATTGATATGAGGACTTACCGGTTATTGATTCGATTGAAGAATCAAATGTTATCTAGATGGTCTGTGTAATGGTGTGGAAGAAGGGGTTGTGCACTTATTATGAATTGGATATCCAAGATTTTGGTAGTTCCTTGAATGGTATTCAAAGTGTTCCAATGATTGATAATAGTGGGTCCAATTCAGGTTGAAATTGGTTCGAAGTATTCCAAAGATGGGAATTCCCAGATGCGGGTTTTCCAGTGCACAACACTGTCACAAGGGTACACACACTAACACGCGAGAGATACCGGTTTGACACACTAGACACTGGACAGTCGAATCGGAGAAAACCGTAGAAAAATAGAGAAGAGGTGAACTATAACTTCTAACTTATCACGTTGCTAATGACTGACCCATGCTGGTCCAGTCAGTTTTTATAGGGCCTAAGGCGACGTCCCTGCACGCTTGGACGTCGGTGTATACGCTGACGTCACGAGTATATATAGATATACTATATGGCTTACAATGTTTTCAGTATATCTATAGCTATGTCCTCCAGCCTCCACGTGCTTTCATGCTCTATAGTCTATGTCTAGCTATGGCTAGCTGGACAGTGTACGCTACGGATTACAATGTTCTTACTATAGTCTATACTCTATACCTTTACTCTCGTGCTCAATATATATAGTTATATTCTACAGCGTACAACGTGCTGATATATATAGCTACACTCTATAGCGCGGAATATTCGCTCTATATTTATTGAGTATTTATTAGTGTAAGCATGCAAATAGATAAATATATAAATAAATATATTAACATATATATATATATACGTCACGGGACGTGACACCTCCCCCCTAAGTCGAACGCGGGGTGAAGCATTCAGGTGGGGCTTCAGAGTCCCACATGGAGCGAAAGTCCGCGTTCGAACGTATGGTAGAAGGGTCATCATAAATACTAGATTAAAGAAATAGACGCAATTATTTCTTATATGTCAGTTTATATTCGTGAAAAGAACATATAAAAGTATACAAAAAAAATATATATATATGTAATATCAAATATGTTTTGAGATCATTGATTACATATTGTACTTATAGTTTCTGCGTGGACGAAAACAATGTGGAGCTACATGTCCTCTCTCATAGCATCTTTCGCATGCGTTTAACCATTTATAAAGTTTGATTTTATTTGTAATAACTTGTGCATCTGAAATAATGTGCACATTCACATTCTCGTGAACATTGATTTTTAAATTAGTATAATTTTCTTCGGAAAACATAAATTTTTCTGCTAAGGCTTTTAACATATGGCGAGCAGCATTTTGTCTCGCAGCCTTTTTTGTAGATGCAGGCTCACCTTCATATAAATATTTTACATTATTTTTATGCATTATGCATTTAGCCTCAAATGGTGGCAATTCGGCGTGATGACCTAGTGTCTTTACAATAAAAATAGGTTTCGAAAAATCGTATTCGATACTTATTTCGTTAAGGGTTTGTACTGCTGAGGATTTCGAGAGGTTTCTTTCCATTGCCATGTTATCTGTAAAAGAGAAACAGCAATATTTGGATTTTTAGATAACATGGCATTAGGAGTTCAGTTAAACTATATGACATTATATAATATATGGTGTTGATTTTAGCAGAAAATTTATTATAATTTTTTTTATATGACGTAGTAGATTTTAAAGTAAGATTTAATTACATATATAGCGTTGTCACAATAAAATTGAGTTTTATTCACAATTGTATTTAAGAAATTTTACTTTCGATGATAGTCTTACTTTTGGGCCATAACTAACAAAATTTTGGCGCCAAATTCGAATTTTTGAATGTTTTGTTATTACTAATTGGCATATCGGACACATTTTGCTAATTTAAAATATCTAATTTATTACTGTTTATCATTACAAGAAATCAAAACGCGTACAAATATTTTTGCTACAAAAAATTAAGAGATGAAGAGATACATAACCTGTAAATTTATAAAAATATGACAAATCGTGCAACTGTACTGAAATGTACTTGAAGAAAGAAAACAAGGTGAAAAGCTAATTTTTACTGTGATTATAATCATGGTATATACGTAATGAAATTTCGCGGAGTGTAATTTTTAATACAATTGCACTTTAGTTGGTAACAATAATGGTAAAATAAAAAAATATGAGAACATCTATGTATTTTCAATCATTATTTTCAAAAATTTCAGTGTCAGCATCCGAATCGTCTTTCGGAATTATTATTCTACACAATTTAAAAAGGATCATCCAATCTTACGTAAACATCATAAAAGAGATACATAATATGTATTTACGAGGTTAAATATTAAAATTGTAAAATTGGATTTACATAGCATAGTGTAAATAACTACTTATGAAGAAGGAGAAGAAGAATTATATAGCTTTCTATTAGAAAAATAATTTTTACATTGACAAAAGTGATTATTTTGCAAGAACCATTCTTCTAATAGTATAAAGAGAGATGAGAAAAAAACTTGGTTAGAAGTTTGTATAGGTAGGTGAACAAAATTGCCTATCCAGGGTTACAAGAAAAAAAACGAATACGTGGTGTCGTCTAGGATGGATTTTCTACAGGAAGGGTTATAAAACTGAGTTTAGGTGCTTAAACATTTAAGATAGACCAGGTGCAGTAATAGTTAACATAAAAATTAAATAGTTTTTCACTGTGAAATGTTTAATTTTTGAAAAAGGAAGAATGTTAAAGAAAAAGGAAGTAGAGAGGTTTGGTTGAAAATTAAGGAAAGAGTCGGGAAAGACTAGAGGGTGCCATGCATTTGTAACTGTATGCGTGGGGGCTTCCAAAAGGTGTCGTAAAAGAGAGGTATAGGAGTAAATAGTAACTTGTTGAAGTCTTTGACCCTTGAGATGATTTTAGAAAGATTTATAATTTTTTGAAAGATCAAATTAGGGATTAGAAATAAATTATCTTCGGGTGAATAAAGAGAAATTTCTTGGTTGTCTTCTAATTTTTTGAAATGAGTTCTGAACTTTTTCTAAAAATGGATCATTTTTTCTTGCTGAAGAACTGTAAATATTATATGTTTGAATAGAAATTAGCGAAATTTGTTCAAGAAAATGAGTTATTGATTTGGTATCAATGTTGTGACTACTTCCATTGCAAATGTCAGATCTCTTCTTACATCCTGTGATGAATTTGTTATAGTTCTCTATTATTTGATGCTTGAAATTATATAAGACAAACGTGTCTGAATAAGACGAAAAATGATATTCATCTGAAAGGATTTGAATATCAATAATAGGCTCAAGATAAACGCCTAATGAGTGCGAGAAAAGAGAATCGATGTACGAGGTTGTCGCATCAGATGGGGTTACTAGGAATAATATCAAAAAGATACCAGGTGAAAGTTCGAGTTTTTAGTTCATTGTGCTTCTCGAAAGCCTGTAAAAAGAAAACAAAAGTTAGTGTATAAGATGGTTATAATTTTGAGCATTATATCCCTAGTTGTTTCTATGCTTCTGAGGTTTTGTGCCCATTTAGGAATATCACTGTCATTTCTTTCGAAAATTTCGGTATGAAATAAATATGGCCATAACATGAGCAGATCAATTTGATGCATAAAAACGACGATAAGAGAGTCTATACGCTGACAGTGGATGGGATCCATCTGAAATTAAAATGATAAGGGCTTGTCGTTTAATTATTAACGGTTTGACATTTTATGTGTGAACGTTTAAGTCTATTGACGTGTACTACAGTAGGTTTGCCTTTTATGTCAATTTTGACGTTTCCTTTTCCTAATATTTCTAGGACTTCATAAGGCCCTTTATATTGATCATCAAATTTTTTCTTAGGTTCTTTTCCAATTAATAAAAAGACGTTGTCCCCAGTGTTGATTTCTAATGGATTAACTTTTCGATCATGATATATTTTTGACTTTTCTTTAGCCGCAATTAAATTTTGTCTCGCTTGAGTTCTCATTTCATATAATTTTGTTATAAAATTCGTTAGGTAATCGTCATAAGTTTGCAATTTTTCTTGCTTTGATAGTGGTTCATTTGATGGTTGACGAGCTAATTTACCGAAAACTAATTCATAGGGCGTACATTTTGTACCTTCATGGACACTTGTATTGTATGAAAACATGGCTAATTCAAGCCAATCGTCCCATTCGGAATTTTTTGAAACAAATTGTTTGAGGTATTCAGCTAACACGTGATGTGATCTTTCAAGAGACCCATTTGATTGTGGATGGAATGCTGTTGTTTTAAATTGCTTAATTCGAAAACGTTTTGCCATTCTTCTCATTAAATTGCTTAAAAAATTTGAACCTTGGTCAGTCAAAACTGCTTTTGGGGAACCGTAAATGCATATAAATTTTTTAACAAAAATATCGGCTACTGTTGAAGCTTTCGCGTCTGGAATTGCTAGAGCTAAAGCATATTTTGTAAAATTATCTTGAATAGTTAAGATATTTACGTTGCCTAATGTTGTTTGTGGAAGTGGGCCAACTATGTCCATTGAAATTTTTTCGAATGCGGTTCCAGGCGTGTCCGTTATTATCATGGGATTTTTAGTTTTTACGCGAACTAATTTTTTGATTTGACATTGCAAGCACTGCTGAATATATTTCTGAATATCAATTTTCATATTCTCCCAATAATAATTCTGACGAATTCGATGATAAGTTTTTGTAACACCTTTATGACCTCCTAAAGCTGAAGAATGTGCCTCTTCAAGTAATTGAGTTCGTTGTTCTTTCGTTGGATATTCAACTATTCCCGTACATATGATAATTTTGGTAGAAGAATCCGAAAAAGTTGAAATTAGAATTTCACGTATTTCTTTCCAACCTATGTGATTAACTTGTGAAGTTTTTGCGATACTAATAGATCGTAAATTTAGTCTCACGGATATTGAATGCAAAGATAGTATTGAAAGTTTAATACTGCTTAAAGTGTCTGACAAATTTTCTTTAGAATCAGCTTCAATGGGAAGGGCTAAATGATACTGCTGTCCTTTCTTTATTTCTTTAACAACTCCTTTCTCAAGTTGGCTGAACTTAGGTAAAATACCACGTTTAGACAAAGCTCTTGATCCATTATCACGTGGGGAACCGTCAGTAGCAATAAAATAAGCGTAATTATCTTTACGCATCGTTAATTGATCACGACACTCAACAACATTTTGTTGTGTATGAGCTTGGGTATTCAAAGGAGGGGGTTCTGGAGGGGGTTTACTTTCTTCTAATTTATCTTCATTTGCTTCTTGAAAAATTTCGGGATTTTTCACATTTCTTCCCTTTGGAATTTTTATAAAATCTTCTGGTTCCGAAAGTTCTTGCATATTTTCTTCATCAACAAAGTTTTCTTCATCTGAAAAATTTTGAAAATTTTCGTCATTTAGGACTTCATCTTCCGAAGTTGAGAGATTATCTTCTTCATTTTCCTTCTCTTCTTGTTGTGCAACAGGCTTTGCCTTGGATTTTTGGTAATTTTTCTTCTTCTTCTTTTTAACTTGTTTTCTTGAATTATCAAAATATTCTGTATCTAAATCAGATTCATCTTCATGTTCAAAATTTATGTGCGTTCGCTGTTTTAAATTCAGAGACTCACCAGTGGTTGCCTCTTTTCTCGGTCTGCCTCTCTTTTTCAAGGCTTGCGGGTTGCTTGCATTTGTGAGCACAGCTTTCTTGGGCCTACCTCGTGCTTTTTTAACAGCAGGCGAGGGAGGTAAGTATTCTTCCTCATTATCTTTATGTGACTTACCTTGATTTTCAATTTGTTCATTAATTTGTGCTTGCTCTTCGTATTTTTGTTTCTGTCCTCTTGTAACCACAGTATTCCAAGATTGACAGCGAAGTTCGTTTTTCTTTATAATTTTTGGAAATAAAAGTAACATTGAAAGATAGAGAAGTTTCTGTATTGGACTATCAAAAAGTTCATTTTGTATTTCATTCAGAGATTCTTCACTTATTAAATTATGAAGCATTTCAGGAATTTTTTCCTTCAAAGATTCGCTATTTATTTTGATATTTTCTTCGGAATCTGAATTTTTATGATTCTCAAAGTTCAAGAATTCCATAGAATTGAGAGGATTTTCTTCCTCAAATGTTGAGTCATTCTCAGAAATTATATTAATTCCTACGGTTTCATCGTTTTCTAGAACGGGGTTCCTCGAAAGCGCATCTGCATTGACATTTGATTTTCCTGCTTTATAGACGACGTCATAATCATATTCGGCGAGTTTTAATCGCCATCTTGAAACTCGAGAACACGGATCTTTAGAATTTTTGAACCAAACAAGGGGCTTATGGTCTGTAACGAGGGTGAATTTTCGTCCGTACAAATAAGGGCGAAAATATATTACAGAGTAGACTATCGCTAAAGCTTCTTTTTCATACGTATCGTATTTACGTTCAGTATCGGTTAATGATCTTGAAACATACGCAATTGGTTGGTCTTTACCTATTTTACCTTGCGAAAGTATTCCGCCTATGGCATAACCTGATGCATCTGTAGTTACAATGAAAGGTTTTGAAAAATCAGGTCGAATCAAAAGTGGTTCTTGACACAATTTATCTTTTAAAATATTGAAAGCTTGTTGCTGCTTTTCCGTCCAATTAAATGATATATCTTTTTTAAGGAGCTGATTTATTGGGGCTGCTATCTTAGCAAAATTTTCTATAAATCTACGGTAATATCCTGCTAAACCTAAGAATTGTTTAATATGCTTTTGATTTTTAGGAGTTGGGAAGTCTTTTACTGCCATTATTTTCTTTGGATCAGGTCGAACTCCGTCCTTATCTATTATATGTCCCAAATATCCTACTTCGTGTCGTAGAAATTCGCACTTGTCGGGTTGTAAATGAAGATTTGCATTTCGTAATCGGCTCATCAGTTCAGTAAATTTTGATTCATGTTCTTCTAAAGTATTTGCGTAAATCACAATGTCATCTAGATAAACAAAGAGTTCCGTTCCCTGAAGTCCCGTTAGAACTAAATCCATTAGTCTTTGAAAGGTTGCTGGTGCGTTTTTTAAACCAAAAGGCATTCTGTCAAACTCATAATGTCCATAAGGGGTAGAAAACGCAGTTTTGTGTGCATCTTTGGGATCCATTTTTATATGATGGAAACCCGTTGCTAAATCGAAAACAGAGAAATAGCGAGCAGATCCTAACTGGTCTAAAATGTCGTGAATGTTTGGTAGAGGATATGAATCACCAATTGTCTTTTCATTCAATTTTCTAAAATCAAGTACCATTCGCCATTTCTTTTTTCCTTGTGAGTCTTGTTTTTTTGGAACAATCCAAACTGGTGTATTGTAAGGTGATTGGGAAGGTTTTATTACATTGTTTTTTAATAATTCATCTACTTGGCGGATGATTTCTTCCTTATGAACTGGAGGAAATCGATATTGTCGCGAAAAAATAGGACAATCATCTGTTGTCGGTATTGAGTGTTGAAGAATGTTTGTAGGTTCTAAGTATTCTCCCGGAATGTGGAAGCAATCTGCATTTTTAATAATTAATTTTTCAACATGTTCATATTCTTCCATATTTAAATGATCTAACCGTAGCAGTTTTTTAATAATTTCTACTCTTTCTTCGCCTGTGATCTTGTAAAATTTGCAGAAATGGTTAGACTTTTCATCGGATTTCAAAAAACTATTTAATATTAAATTGGGCAAATTTTCATCATTTTCATTTTCTGAAAAATTAGATTGATTTGTTGAATTTTTAACTTCGCATTGTTCAAAATCTTGTAATTGAACACAAGGAATTGATATTTTTACAGGTTGTTCATTTATGTTTGCATATTTGACGTAGGCTTTGCCTCCACAATTTTTTACAATGGCTTGACCTACAAAAATTCCTTCTCCAATTGATAATTGGGGTATATAACCTTCACTTTTTTCCGTATTTTCTATTTTTACATAATAATCAAAAATTGTTCGTGCTGGGATTGTGATAACGCCAGTTTGTTCAAAAGGATATGTTGCATTGTTAATTTCAATACATTTATATGTGTAATTTATATTTACTTTATTATTGAGAAAAAATTCAGAGCCCAAGACTCCATCTTCATCTACTGGTACATCATCAGGGATTATATTTAGTGTAGTTAAAAATCCAAGTATTACAACCTTAATTTGACCTAGAGTATAGACAGGTAGATCATTAATACCTGTTAGTCTCAACACTTCATTTTTATTTATTTTTATTTCGGGGTCAATCGCACTTCTTTTAATTAAATTTCGACCAGCACCAGTGTCGATCATCATACGTGCCGGGCTTTTTAGACCAACGGCAGATACCATGATCGAAGGAATTATATTATTCCTACTGATATGAATTTTGATATCATTTTCTTCACTTGTAATTTCTATAGGTGCTTTATTTAATGGGTTGGCGCCTTCCTCCCAGCACCCATTGGGGGAATAGCGTTGGAGTTTTCCTGGTTCTGCGTATAATTTTGAGGGCTTTGTTGTCCATTTCGATTTTGTAAATATCTACTCTTTTTATAACAATCCTTAGCGATGTGACCAGGGAAATTACAAAAATTGCAAATAATTTTGGATCCTTGGGTGGGATACGGGCGGGTCTGCTGATTATTCGTATTTTCAGGATTGTTTCCCTTTTGGTTTTGTCCAGGCTCAAAATTTTGATTCTGTCTGGTTCTAAAATTTTGATTTTGTCCATATCCGAAATTTTGATTTTGTTGGTTTCCAAAATTTTGATTTTGTCGGTTACTAAAATTTTGATTTTGTCTATATCCAAAATTTTTATTTTGTCGGTTATTGAAGCTTTGATTTTGTGAGTATCCAAAATTTTGATTTTGTCTAGGTACAAAGTTTTGACTCAGTTCAGGTCTAAAATATGAATTTTGTCCAGGTCTAAAATTTGGATTTTGTGCAGAATTCCATCTATTGTGATTATTAAAATTTCCTTGAGGTTTATTTGGTAAAAATTGGTTTTGGATTGAATTTGAAACAACAGGATTTTCAGAAAAAATTGTTTGTCGAAAGTTTTCGAGGTGGTAACACTTTTCGGTCGCATGTCCTGGTCTTCCGCAAATTAAACACGCTATTTTAGTGTCCTGAGCAACATTGAATTTATTATTCTTTGTAATAATTCGCGATTCTGATTCTTCTTCTGAGGATTTAATTGGCTTATTTTTTCGTAGTTCTGAACATGCATTCAATTTTCTTTCAATTTCTAGTGCCTCATTAATAAGACTTTTAAAAGTATCATCCGCGTTATCTTTCAATCTTATCTCTAATTCCGAACGCAATCCCCTTTTGAAACATTTAATTACATCACTTTCTAAATTTGCTTTAAATGTGTCATCTGTGGCACCATCATTGCCTAATTTATGCGCGTCTTCGATCCTATCTGCTAATTCTTTTATTCGCGCAGCGTATGATATTACATTTTCCTTATCCCACATAAATATATTACCTAGTTCTCCTTGCAACTGGTATACGCTTTTCGCGGGGGCATAAACTTTTTTTAATTTTTCTATTAATTCATCTAGCGTGCGAAACGTATTTCCAAATATGCACTTTCGTGCTTCTCCGGTCAACTTACTTCTTACTAATCTAGCAAGATTCTCATGTGCCTGTGTAGGAATTATGGCTTTTGCTTCTGTACATCCCTCTATAAAGTGGGCTAAAGGGATGTTACTACCGTCAAAAATAGGGATTATTTCGAGCGCGTCGCGGAGGGAAACTTGTTGATTGGCTGGCAGTGACATTTTTTCCTGTTTTGTCGAGTCTTCGTCACTTGATACGTCGTCACTATCGTGCTCACTTATTATTGATTCGCGATTCAAATCATGAAATGAGTTTTCTTTTATTACTTCCTTACTAATTTGTTGCGAGAGCGTTGAACTTAATAATGATTTTACATTAGTCTGATAATCAATCACGTCATCGATAGTTAGAGTTTTATTCTGATCTATAGAACCACTGATCAAACTTGAATTTGTGTTAATTAAGGTACTATTTTCGGGATCAATAAATGCCGAACAGTCAAAATTATTGTTTTCTGAATTATCACTACCAAATTCCAAGTCTAGTTTTTCTAATTCTTTATCAATATTAATTTTATTTTTCCTATCACTATCAAGCCCGTTCTTGTTTAATTCTACTTGCTTAGCTAATTGAGGGTTTTTCTTTGCAAGATTCCTAGTGATTGTTTTTTGAATATTCCCTAATTCTACAGATTTTTTATCCGGCATTGATTATACTTATATTCGGACATATTTCTCAGTAATAATATATAAAATGTAAATGTTGTAAGTTACCGTCTTCGTTCAAGTTCTTTGTGCTTAAAAATGTGTATAAAATAAATTTATTAAAAATAAATTATATATTGGCCCTCTTTTGTTTGGTTTCCCGGCCGATGCACCATAAAAAGGTTGTATGTTACGTCTTGGAAAACGTAAAATACTTTCCTTTTTAATTAGGTTCCTCGTTTTAGTTGAGATCGA
>CAKNYM010038980.1:0-19060 GCA_932195095.1 Andricus curvator
ACGATGGTGGTGGTGGACACGAGCTACCCAGACTCACTGCTCACTGCGGAGCAGTTTGAGCTCTTCAGGGCAGCCACCTGGAGGGTGCTCGAAAGAGTGTCCCCTGATCAGTGGCCAAAATTCTAGACCTCCTTTTATAGGGAAGGGGTCTTCCTATTCGTTGCAGCCAACCCAGCGGCTAAAGCTTGGCTACATAACACGGTGGCTGAGATAAGGCCCTGGAAAGGTGCAGACCTAAAAGCAGGTGGGGTTGAATTGCTCCAGAGGATGGTGAAGGCTACGGCGTGGTTCCCAGGTAAACTGGATGTCCCGACTGTGGCCCTTCGGCGGTTGGAGGAATTCAAACTTTCACTGAAGGCAGCGTCCTGGCGAATTGTCAGGCACGACAGGCCTCTGGAAGAAGACACAGCGGGAGGTATCAAGCCCCTCCTAGTTGTGCAAATTCCTGAGTCCCAGCCGAGAGCTCTTGCGGTCCTCAACAACAGGCCTCTCTACCACTTTGAACACGTCAACTTTAAGGTTGTCGACCAAGGACAGGAGGAGCCTTCCGGGACACAGGAAGACCGGGAGCAGACATAAAATGACTGCTCCTGGCCTAACCATTACACAAATTAACTTGCATCACAGCAAAGTTGCCTCTGCATTTCTGCAGAGGGGCATGGCTGCGAGGTAATCAGGTATCTCGCTAATCCAAGAACCTTAGTTAGTTCGAGATACCATAAGGGGATTAGGGGTGGGGGGGCCTGGTTTTTGTTACAGGGAACCCAAGGCAGCAAAAACAAGAGCCTGGATACTGGTGAAGAGAGTCAACGTTGTCCCACTGCTAGAGTTATTTTCAAGAGACCTGATGGTGATAGCCACAGATCTTAAAGGAATAGGGAAGCTAGTCATGGGATCCGCCTACTTTCCATATGACAGGGATACCAACCCGCCAGTGGAGGTACGGACACTGGTGGATTACTGCAAGGTAAGGGGTCTTCCTCTTCTGCTAGGGTGCGATGCCCCACCATCCTTTGTGGGGCAGCACGGATATTCACTCAAGAGGTAATGATCTATTGGAATACCTAATCACTACTGATTTAGATATTCTTAACACGGGGAGTACCTCGACGTTTCGTAACTCGGTCAGGGAGGAAGTCATCGACATCACTCTCTGTACCGCTAGTTGTAGAGACAATGTCAAGAAGTGGAGAGTCTCAGATGAACCCACTCTCTCAGATCACGCACAGATAGAGTAACACGGAAATAAGGAGTGCACTCTCGGAGGCACCCAGGTCAATTAGAGACGTGGACACCCTGGAGATGGCTGCCAATATTTTCACGGGAGCCATCAAATCTACATATGAAAGCAATTGTCGACCCACAAGGTTCCGAAAGGATAGGGAGACACACTGGTAGAACGGGAAACTAGAAGAGCTTCACTGGGAAACCAGAGAGCGGTTTAGACGTGCTAGTACTGGCAAAACGGATGAACTAAGGACCTCATTTACGACGATGAGGGATGAATACAGGGGAGAAATACGTAAGGGGAAGCAAGAAAGCTGGACCAACTTTTGCACAGACATCGAGAAAGGAGCAGAGGCAGCTAGGCTGGACAAGCCGCTTTCTCGAAACCCGGATGCTATTCTCGGCACCCTAAAATTGCCCGACGGGGGACACTCTCGGACGAGGAGACCTTGGCTCACCTGATCAAGGCACATTTTCCGGGCTTCATAAGGTCTGGAGAAGAGGGTGCGACAGCTCAGAGGCAACCAAAGCCGCCTATGGCCCAGCTGCATCCGAAACGGCGGCTAGCCAACGAGATTGTTACTCACTCCAGGGTCAGGTGGGCCCTGAAGTCATTGAGTCCTTACAAATCTCCTGGTCCGGACGGCACATCCGATATGTTCCAACGGCATTGAGAGGTATGAGAATAGTCTTCATTCCGAAAGCAGGCAGGATTGGGTATACTTTATACAAGGATTTCCATCTCATCAGCCTTACATCTTTCCTACTAAAAACAGTGGAAAGACGTGTGAATAGATATGTCCGCGATAAGTTGTTGTCAAGTAGGCCACTTCACAAGGAGCAACACGCCAATAGGGCTGGCCACTCGACCGAGACGGCCCGATGCGGAGCAGTAAACCTAATCGAAGGAAAACTGAAGCAGAAAGGTCTCGCGATTGGAACCTTTATGGATATCGAAGGAGCTTTCAACTACACCTCCAGAGAAGTGATCAGGTCGGCCATGATTGCACATGATGTGCCTATCATTTGAGATGTCCACTGGGAGGCTACCGCGTTATAGGCTACGCGGACGATATATTGGTTATTGTGCGCGGCTAGCATCTGGATGTGCTCTTCGGAGTAACGGAGCAAGCACTGGGGATAGTGGATTCTTGGTGCAAGAATACTGGATTATCGGTCAATCCGAGGAAGACAGACGCGGTTGTATTGACCAGACGGTATAAATGGGGAACCACCAGTACACTGAAATTGGGAGGAAAACAACTGGAAATCAAAGAACGAGCTAAATATCTAGGAGTCCTCCTAGATAAGATGCTGTCATGGAACGAGTACCTGGAAAACAAGTGCAAAAAGCTTGAAGCAAATTTATGGCTCTATAGGAGAGCCATAGGGAAAAGCTGGGGCTTGAAGTCGGAGACACTTATGTGGATCTACACAGCCATCCTGCGACCCAGGCTAACCTATGCGAAGTGTGGTTGCGAAGGCGGCCTGGAGATTAAATATGATAAAAGGCGGAAGGATCTCAACGGCAGTGCGGATCCCAACCGAGATCGCGAGTAAGCCGACCCTGAGCATGCTTAGGGACAAAACACCCACTCGCTATCTCTTCGAAAAGAAGTATCGTGTTATCCTATCCACGAAAGAGGATTGGGTAAACGCCGAAGCATACTTGCCCAGTGATGGGGACAACTGGTTTACAGATGGCTCCAGAAACAAGGAGAAGGCAGGAGCCGGTGTATATCGTAGAAGTAGTGGAAGGGGCTTCACAATCCCGATGGGTTCCTACGCCACAGTTCTACAATCTAAGGTGATGGCCACGCTCCAGTGTGCCTATAAGGCACATGAGTATGGCAACAAGAGAAACATCCGTATCTGCTCAGACAGCAGGGCTGCTATAATGGCCCTGAATGGAACAATGACTACGTCGCCACTAGTATGGGAGTGCTTTGAGGTACTGAACAACCTGGCGATGGAAAACCGAGCGACTCCACTTTGGATCCCTGGACACAGCGTAATCAAAGGTAATGCGGTATCCGAAAGACTAGCAAAGCTAGCAGCAAGAGAAAACTTTACTGGACTCGAGCCAGTTCTAGGCATTTCCAGTAGGTTAGTCACTGAAGAAATCAACAGTTGGCTCACCAAGAACATCAGAATGAGTGGGAATTGGACACTGGCTGCAGACAGGCCAGAACACTCATGCGTTTAAAGCTAAACCTTAATCGAGCGAAGGAAATACTTAAGGTCGGAAGGAACGGAGTCAAAGTCCTAACAGAAATGTATGTAGGGAATGGAAACCTCGGATATCACAGATATAAGATAGGGCTCGCAGAAAGTCCCCTCTGCCGTCTGTCTGGAAGGGATTATGAGACAGCTATTCATATACTTTGTCACTGTCCCGCGATTGCGGAGAAACGACTTACACTCTGCGAGAGTGGTTTATGTCCTCCTGCCAATGGCAGTTATCTTATTGTGTATGCACATGTATATATGTATTCAGATACGTATATGCATGGGTATACGTATATGGTTTATAATTTCAAATCTGGGCGCCAGCCGGGCCCCTATATTATTATTATTAGTTCTGGGTTGAGACCTTAGCAGTCCCTGACGCTTGGGTAATCCCGTTTCGTCCCCTTGTAAGCCTACGGATGACCCCATAGCCCTCTACATAGGGAGAGGACCGCAGCCATGCTATTGGCCGATATCTCCAACTCACTGATAAAATAATTACCTGTGAGTGTTAGACGTTTCCCCGCAATAGCAGGGCAGTGACAGAGGATATGAGTAGATGTCTCATTATCCTTTCCGCACAGACGACAGAGGGGACTTTCTGCAAGCCCTATCTTGTGTCTGTGATATCCTAACTTCCCATGTCCTACGAATAGTTCTGTTAGGACTTTAATTTCATTCCTCCCGAGCTTGAGTATTTCCCTAGCTCGGTTGGAGTTAAGCTTTGAGCCCAAGAGTGTTTTGGCCTGTCTGCAACCAGAAACCAGGTCCCACTTATTCTGATGTTCCTCAGTCAGCCAACTGTTAATTACTTCAGTGACTAATCTGCTGGAAATACCTACCACTGGCTCGGGTCCAGTAAAATTTCTTCCTACTGCTAGCTTGGCTAGCCTATCCGATATCTCATTGCCCTTGATACCACTGTGTTCAGGGATCCATAGCAGAGTGACTCGGTTTTCGGTCGCTAACGTATTTAGTGCTTCAAAGCATTCCAGTACTAATAGCGACGTAGTCGTTGTTCCATTCAAGGCCAGTATGGCAGCCCTGCTGTCTGAGCAGATACGGATGTTCCTTTTATTGCCGTACTCCCCTGCCTTATAGGCACACTGGAGTATGGCCATAGTCTCAGATTGCAGAACTGTGGCGTAGGACCCCATCTCAGTTGTGAAGCCCATTCCATTCCTTCTACGATATACGCCGGCTCCTGCCTTCTCCTCGTTCCTGGAGCCATCTGTAAACCAGTTGTCTCCATCACAGGGCAGGTATGCGTCGCCGTTAACCCATTCCTCCTTCGTGGATAGGCTAACTCGATACTTCTTGTCGAAGAGGTGGCGAGCGACCATTTTGTCCCTGGGCATGTTCAGGGTCGGCCTTCTCGCGATGTCGACTGGGATCTTCACTGTCATATACCAAATTTAGCCTCCAGGCCGCCTTTGCAGCCACGGCCTTGATGGTAAGATGGAGGGGTTCTAAACCTATTAGTGCCCCCAGTGCCATCGTGGGTGTCGACTTCGAAGCTCCAGTGACGCCTCTCAAAATCAGTCGCCTGATCCTTTCCAGTCGAGACATCACAGTGGACAGATCGACCCTGCTTCACCAGACCACCGGTTTCAGGCCCCAGCTTTTCCCTATGGCTCTCCTACAGAGCCATAGGGTCGCTACTAGCTTCTTGCACTTGTTTTCCAGGTGCTCATTCCATGACAGCTTCTTATCCAGAATTACTCCTAGATATTTGGCTCGTTTTTTGATTTCCAGCTGCTGTCCTCCAAGTTTCAATGTACTCGTAGTTCCCCACTTGTACCTTCTGGTGAAAACAACCGCATCTGTCTTACTCGGATTAACTGATAATCCAGTTTTCTTGCACCATGAGTCTACTATCATCAGTGCTTGCTGCATTACTCCGAAGAGTACATTCAGATGCTGACCGCGCACGATAACTAATATATCGTCCGCATAGCCTATGACGTCAAGACCCTGACTCGAGAGTAGATGAAGCAATACATCCACTACCAGGCACCACAGCAAGGGCGATAAAACTCCCCCCTGCGGACATCCCGAGTCAATGGTTCCACTTAGAGTGACATCATCCTTAGTCGTGGTTAGATTCCTGTTGGCCAACATGTGGCACGTCCATTCCACGACTGCCGTAGGCACACCATGTGCAATCATGGCCGCCCTGATCACCTCTCCAGAGGTGTTATTGAAGGCTCCTTTGATGTCCATAAAGGTTCCAACCGCAAGGCCTTTCTCCTTCAGTTGACCTTCAATTAGGTTCACTGCTCCGATTAGGGCCGTCTCCGTCGAGTGACCAGCCCTATAGGCATGTTGCTTCTTATGGAGCGGTCTGAATATACATGACTAGAAGATGCCTAGTGCCCCCTAATGTGTCCCCTTCCTGAGGCTTTTCGTGCCTGACAATTCGCCAGGACGCAGTCTTCAGTGAGGGGTTGAATCCCTCCAACCGACGGAGCACCTCAGACGGGTCTTCCGGTTTGCCCGGGAACCACGCCGTAGCTCTCACCATCTTTTGGAGCAACTCAACTCCACCCACCTTAAGGGACGCACCTTCCCACAACTCCGTCTCGACCACCGCTTTGAATAGCCAAGCTCTAGCCGCTGGGTCGGCTGCCATTGGTCTGGGGACACTTTTCCAAGCGCCCTCCAGGTAGTCTCCCTGAAGATCTCAAACTGCTCCACCGTGAGCAATGAGTCCGGGTAGTTGGTGTCAGCCACCACCACCGTCAGGGGGTTGGTCCTCTGAGCGGCCGTCAGTCCAGCTCCCGACGACTCTCTGTTCGTCGGCTGCTGGGCCGACTTGTGCCTCTTCACAGGCCCAGCCACCCCCGGTGGGGTGCCCTTCGAGTCTCTACCTCTCTTCTGGGCCTCAGTGCTGGATGTCAGCCCATCAGTTGCCCACGCTCCAGCTCCCGCAGCTGCTTCTCTAGCCTGCCGCACTTTCCTCCTCAGTCTCCTTTTCTGGGAACCGTTGAGGCTGTTTTTCTTATTGGAGGGCCGATTGGCCTCTCCCAGTACCATGGCCTCGTTCAGAGGGACCGTCGATCCCTCAGCTCCCAAGGGAGCTGTGGGCACAGCCATCAACTGAACTTGGCTTGCCGGAGAGACAGATAGAGGGGTAAGGGTTAAGTTGGGCCCGTAAAGGCCCAACCCCTCACCTCCCTCCGCCACCTCCCTTCTTCCTCCTTTCTCCTTTGTTGTGTTTTGAGTATCCATATTGATCCCACGAGAAGCTAGGGAAGTAAAGGTCCGCCCCTGCAGAGCCCCGCATGCAGGGGTAGGACTGTAATTACTCGGGGAGGTAGTCCGGTGTCCCCGAGAGGCCGTTAAGACACCTTCGTAACCCCTAGGTGCTAAAGTGCCATGAGCACGATCGCTCTACACCCACGACTTAGGTGGGTGGTCACATTGAGTGAACCACTCAATGTGCAAATATCCGCTTGCAAACCACCATAACAAAAACGGAGAGCTGTTTCTTAGTCGCTATATGGGCCGCAGGCCATTCCTGTCCCGATTACAAAACTGTAAGTCGGTCCATGAGGGGCCTCGACCCAGGGATCCAGAAGGCCCGTGTTAGCTAGGCTCTTTCACCCTTCTATCATACCGTAATCATACATGCCAGGAGAGCCCGTTTATAGGGATCCTTTTTCCTATCACCCAGGAGAGCCGGTTTATAGGGATCCTTTCATTCATATCCATACGAATGCAGGCCGAGGTCCTTTTGACCCCTATGTCCCATATGCTTAAGCCTCCCCACCAACTACAAGGTGTTACAGCCCCCAGGGGAGGAGGCCCCTATAGCAAAGATAAGAAATTGTGACCCGGCAAAAATTCTCAAAGACAAAATTTTAAATATAAGAGAAAAATAGGAAACCTGAAACCTAAAAAAAAAGGAAACTAACGGAGCAAGGAATCTCGGGGGTGGTTCTTGTATATCTCGACGGCCAAATCTTCACAAAATCTTAGTTATCTCGGTATTTATTCAACAAAATAAAGGAGGAAATGAGGTTTTACATTTGAACCATTACTCTTTAATCTCTAACACGTGCACTAACTCAAACTCTAGGAACGGAAGTTGCGCATTTAACATGGCCACTCGGCCATAGGCCAAAAATCCCGTACACGAGGTCATCGAGCAAATCGGAGCGGACACAAGAATCAATTCAACGCGAAAAGCCGAAGGAAATAAAAATCACAAAAGAAAATTAACGCTTAGAATAAGACGAGAGAGCACTTAGGCAGAGCCAAGCGAGGCAATGGGCTGGATCGAAGTAAGCCCACAAGTCTGGCTACAATCTCCCCATTGCTTCGCTTGCCGAGAATAAAAAAAAGTTTACCTTCGACATCCTTACTTTCCCGGTAGATCCACTTTTAAAATCCAATTCCAAAAAAAATAACCAGAATCCAATATATATTCCAAATCCAATTTATCGATTCTAAATTAGCGTTCGTGAAAGATCGTGGATAATGATCAAGATGAAAACGTGGCACGTCTCGCCATTTTAAGACCAAGAACGAAAGTGACAGATTTCATGCGACGCACCAAGACCGTAAACTCGAAGGGTGCTCGCATGAAGGCGTGTTCACAAACCTTAAGTCACAGCACAACTACCGGTAGAACTATGACCTAAAAATTATCGTTGACTAAAGGTGTGACAATATTCGCGAAAACATTCACATAAATCTCATTGGCATAATTAAATTCACGAATTCTATGCTAAATCCTAAAACCTACGTCGGAATCGAAGTTCACCGAGTTTCTAACTACAGCGCGCCTAGTAGAGGGACTGTGGACTTAATGGTAACAAATTGTTACAAACAAATTCTTACTCTAAACCTAGATCCCAAGATTCATGAAACTTAACAAAAGAAGGTTTCACGAATCTTGGGAAGTTTCCAACTTCGGTTTGGCGGGAAAATTCAAAAATAAAAATGTAAACGGAACCTCGCGTGAGGTGAAATAACTAAATGTACGTGTACCTAGGCTTGTGAATTTATAATAACTGTGATGCGACGCGCCAATAACCTAACCTCGACCAGACGCAAGCGCACATGCGCATACGTTTTAATGAGACTTTCCGCGTTGTTTTGAAATGTTTGTCTCATGAAATCTTTCATAGGCACTTGAATAATTTATGCTTGATGAAAGGTTTTATGAAGACACAACCTCCACTAAATTCTGAGTTACAATATACGTAAGTTACCGAGTTTTACAATTACAATGCACATTGCTCGGTAGTCGATCTTGAAGTTGAAGCCCAATTGATGGTCAACCCAATGAACGTTGAGACTGTTCTTGTCAAGTTCCCGGTCAGTAGTCGTAATTTCCCTCAATATGGCATCACCCAAGTAACCATTCCAGCGTACCAGAACCCCGGTAATTCTCTGACGTGGCGACTCAGCCCTCGTTGTCATGAAGTCGTTAACTGGTATCGTGACGTCTGCCTCGGGAATGTGGCGTAGTGAGGATAGTGAAAGATGGCGACCAGAAGTGAGACCAACTACTGAATATTCGAGGCCCGCCATCTTGTACTGCGATTGTGAAGATGGTGGCGTAGAATGGCAAGACCATGATTGACTGCGGGTCCTTTACTCAGGATGCGTTAAATAACTCCTAAGAAACCTCTGCTGTCTCTACCCACCCCTGGCTTCCGTGGTATTATTGTTGACGGTGAGTTCTTCGTGACGTCACGTCTCGATGACATGGCGCTGAAAGATCAGTGGGGTTGACGGCCATGAACGGTGCTAATTATACGGGATGTTCGTGGCCCGCCATTTTGGATTGAAGCCGGTTACCATGGGGACGTGAGACGCTTGGAATACGGTTAGTGATAGGTACTTTATCCAGGGTGCGTTAATAAGTACTGGTGAACCTCTGATGCGACGATCTCTTTCTGACTACCATGTTGTTGTTGTCGTTGATGACGGATTTGACAGGTGGAGGTTAATTAACATGGAATCATACAATTATAGGGAGGTGAATAATTATGAATTACAATTTTTGATTAAAGCTCTTGGCCGAGGTGACTTCCGCTCTTGGTCGAAGGGTCTATTTTAAAAATTTATTTTTAAACCCCTGAATCGGGAGTTCAAAATTTAAGTGACAGGTAAGTCAAAATTTACCCTGTCACAACTCACGGGCAGTAACTGTATCAGTGAGTTAGAAGTATCGGCCAATAGCGCGGCTGTGGTCCTCGCCGTATGGAGAGGGCTTTGGGTTCAGGCTTAGGATTACAAGAGGACGCAACGGGATTACACAAGCGTCAGGGGCTCTTACGGTCTCAACCGAGAATAATAATAATAATTGACAAATCAAAATTTTAATATAACTTCAAAAGTTATCATAGATTCGCGCTGTCTCAATTCATCTAAATGCTTCTCAATTCGTTTAAACAAATCACAAAACGGGTTTCACGCGCATTCAAAAATGTTAATTCGCCCCAATCCGTATCAATTCTTTATTTTTTTCTGGGCACATGTCACTGGGAACTTCTTGACATAAAATGTGGTCACGGTATGTTAAGGTGGAAATGACACCGTCGTGGCATGCGAAAATGAAACCCTCTGTACCTGAATTAAGACCTGATGATCTGAGGAAAGTAAATTTCGCTCCTTTGACAAGGACTGATCCTCTACATTTCTGTGAAAGTTTCCGTGAATTTTCTTGTCGAGTAGCTGTTGGCCGAATTCTTTAATCTCTGTTTTCTTTACCTCGGCTTTTAGAAGTTTTTTAATCCTTTTGGGTTGGCCTACCTGCGGTCCTAGCCGATGAGCTACCTGATAGGATGTGAGTTAGCATATCTTCAGACATAGTCAGACTCGTCAGGAATGGTCAGGATGTTCAGGAATCGTCAGCACTTCTGACCATTTGTGACGGTTCCTGACTTTTTTTTAGTAGGGTATGGCCAGTCAGCCACTGATGGATAGATGATTATCGTTCTTTGTTGGTGCACTTTACTTATTTAGACGAACACATATACACGGAGAAAAATAGATATTGAAAAAGACTATCTAGATATTACTAGTTAATATCTTAGAGATTTAACTATGTGACAGAAATCTAGATATTGAAGTAGAGCATCCATAGATATTAAAAAGAAGATTTTACCTGACAATATCCAAGATATTAAAGGGCAGCATCTAAAATATTCAATAAATATTTTTTAATTATGCAAAAAATACCTGTAAAGCTTGCCAATTTCTATATAATCCAAAAGGATTTTACATCGCAGTCATCTGTTTTTGATGACCGAATCCTCAAACATTGATAATAATACGCTATTCGAGGCTAACATAAGTGATGCCTGTACCATCAAGTCCTAATTTTCTTTAGAAAATTATGACATCCATGTCCAAAAATACTTAATCCACTTTTTCGCCAAAATTTTTAACGCCGAAAAACCACAACACACACGACGGTTTCTCAAGATACGTTAAAATCTTTGGACGCCACGCCACACGTCCACGACATTGCTCCGTTAAAATTTCGCTTTTTTAATATCTTACATATTAACTGTTAATATCACACATTTTATTCTTTCAATATAAACAGAAATTGCCCTTTAATATCTTGTATATTGAATATAAAATATTAGATATTATACCGCAATATCTATATATTATGGTTAAATATCAAAGTTTTTAATATCTACATTTCAATATCTATTTTTCTCCGTGTATAATACAGAAAAACTTGTTAAGTTGGCTATCCTTGTAACATATCCATCTCTTTAAGTTGCACTCTAACGTTGACGACCAGTACCAGTATGTTATTTGCCACTCCTAACCTCGCCGCTTCATGTTGAAATATTTCATTATTGAGTATAATCGCTTACATACATACTGTGCCACTTAGGACGATAAGAAAATTTTCTAAAAAAAAACTTCAACGACTGCATAATGTGTACAAAATAAAAGAAGATTAATAAGTTCACTATTGAAATGAAGAAAGAACTTTTGGACTTACTGGATAAAGGTGTTGGTCAACGGAAAATAGCTAAATGGTTTTGTGTAGCGAAGTCACCCATTGCGTTGGGAACATTGGTAAAAACTGGATCGAGATTCTAAGAGTTTGGCACGAAAACTGCAACAGTGAATGAAAGCCAAAATTACGTGAAAGTGAAGAAATTAACAACATGGCTTTTGAGTTTTTCTGTAAATGTCGTTCTACGGATATTCCAGTCAGTAGACCTATGCTCTAGACAAAAGCTACAGAAATAGCCGAAAAGTTTCTTGGCGTGCAAAAGTTCCAAGCAGCAGATCTAAAAGTAGAAGAAGAATAAAATTCGAAGTTGTCGAATTTATTAAAGGAATAAGCCCCTGGAGAACAATTCAGCGCACATTAATTCACATTAGCTTAACAACAAATGCCATGAAAAAGCTTGGTGAAAAAAAGGAGAAAAATGCGCAGGCGGGAGGCTTGCAAAAGAAAGGTTAACTGTACTTACCTGCTGCAGTTCTACTGGAGAAAAGATTGAAAAGTGAAGGCCTTTGGTCATTGGGAATCCTAAAAGTCCTCATGTATTCAGGGCAAATGGAGCAGGGCCACCAAGCTGGAATTTATTTCTCCGGGATAAAATTTTGGGCAGATATTTCAAATGACTGTCGCTGAGGAACTACAATCGACACACACAGAAACGTTGTGTCAGCTATGTGACCAGCTAGGCCACACACAATCTCATTGTTTAAAAAAATTGCCACATAGGCCATATAACCCTTCATCCCTCTCATAAATGTTAAAAGTGGCTGTCAATTTCAGAAGTAAATCCATTAATTTTAATTTCATCAGATCATTATCAACAAAAGAGTCAATAATAATAAAAAATAAATATATTTATTGACGGGGTGGAGATAAGAAAGTGCATTTTGTAAAATTCGAGATATCATTGCTCTAAAAATGAAATACTATAATTTAGCGAAATTTTACGGATATCATAACAAGTATAAAAGAATGCTCTTTTATTGACCGTGAAGATTGAAATAAAGTGAATAGATTTACTGGTGAATTCGTCAGCCTTTTTGTGGATGGTGCTGCAAGAAATTCCCTAGTGAGGATCCTGTACAGGTTCCTGAGCAAATGGGACACTCGCGTATATATATATATATATATATATATATATATATATAATTTAAAAAAAGTTAAAAAACCACCGCAGGGTACCACTAAGAGCAACTGCCATCCAAAAAAATGTCAATAGCCCCCAGTAGCACCGCGGTAAATCACACCCACGGCCACGTCTTACAACCGTGAGATGGGTGGTCATAGGCAACGACGAAATCACAACGACAGGCCGGCGAAACCCTCGTGTGTCTTGAAGACACGAAGCGACCCAAGGATGACAGCTTTCTGCATTCATCTCGCAAGTGCCTTGGCATATTTTTGGCACGCGGGTATGGCTTTAAGGTTACGAACCAGTGATATTTTCGCACCTCCGAGAGCACCTATCACAAGGACAGTTACTTGCACCGAATATTTTGGGTACAGTCGTTGTAGCTCTCTTTTAAGGTCTTGATACCTCTCCTCTTTTTCTTTCTCCTTTACAGTGATGTTGTATTCGGACGGAGCCGAGAATTCGATTACGAATAGAGTTCGTTTCTCGAAGTCTTGGAGAACAATGTCAGGCCTCGAGTGCGCAACGGAGACTGCTGCCCGAAAATCGTAGTTCCAGAAAATTTGGCACTTCTCGTTTCGGAAAATTGACTCTATCTCCTTTGGAGCGTTCGACAGGGCAGGGTCGCGACCAACACCGTAAGAGCGACAAAGATGGTAATAAAGCACTCTTAGGGCCGCATTATGTCTATAGATGAACGTAGTTCCTGCGTGGGTCGGACACTCTGATAGTATGTGTTGTAGGTACTCAGCGTGTGCATGACACGCTCTGCACCTATCACTGGGAACTTCTTGACATAGAATGCATTCACGGTATGCTAAGGTGGAAATTAAACCGTCCTGGCATGCGAAAATAAAACCCTCTGTACCTGAATTAAGCCCTGATGATTTGAGGAAAGCAAAAGTTTGCTCCTTCGACAAGGACTGTTTTTCTACTTTTCTGTGAAAGTTTCCGTGCATTTTCTTGTCGAGTAGCTATTGATGAAATTTTCCAACCTCTGCTTTCTTTACTTCGGCTTTTAGAAGTGAAGCATCTAGATGGAGTAATGCACTTTCCTCACTTCTGATGTTAAAATTCAGGCCAAGGGTCTCGGCCGCTTGCTCCGCGGCTATGTAAAGGAACGCTCCTTCGCCAATCATCTCGTGGTTCCTGACCATCGTTAGGAGAGGATCTCTGCCATTCGCAACGATGTAAGCTGTACTTAGAACAATTCGGTTATGAAGACACTGGAGATTCAGAAGTCCGCGTCCGCCTTGATGGCGTGAAATTTATAGTCGCGGAACTGGCGAATTGATATGCAAGCTTTTATGCATATGCATTATCTTACGTGTGGTGACATCAAGGGCCTTAAGCTCGTTCTTCGTCCATTGAACCACCCCAAACGAGTAGAGTAGAACCGGGACGGCAAGAATGTTGGTCGCAGATACCTTGTTCAACGCCGACAGATTGGAAGACCCAAATATGTCGAAGAAGATGCTTGTATCTGCTTCAAAGAGATTCCTTCACTGATGTTACGTCCTGAATGCGGCTTTGAGGCACGCCCAAGTATGTATAGGTCTATCCAGTATTAAGATGTCTAATAAAACGTATATCCACAAGCTCAGGGTCTTCGGAAACACCAGTAATCTTTTCTTTCTTCAGATGAATCTTGGCACAATTTGTCCAATACAAAGTCCATACCAATCTCTTCTGTGTCCTGTATATGAAATACATGGGTGACCTTATGCTCGCGATGCTTAATGTCGCCACAGAGGCATTCAGGAGAATTGCGTTGTGCGAGAGATAGAGGCAGACGTGCAATGCAAAAGAGCAGAGGGCTCATGGTATCGGCCTGAAAGACTCCCTTCTGGAAGGTGACGTTGTTCGTTGCCACACGATAATTTTCAGATAAGATAGTAAATCTAGTTTTCCAAAGGCGCATCAATCTCTCAATTCGTCGAACAATCCTGTTGTTTAGGACAGCTGTAAAGATCTTATACAGTGTGTTCAAACAAGTTATTGGCCTGTAATTCTCTGGGTTAGACAAGTTGCCTTTTTTCGGCAGCGGTACAGTGCGTCCTAACACCAGCCACTACGGAATGGGCGTCTTCGACTTTAAATATGAGGTGAATATGCGGACCAAATGTTGGTGTGTAAAAGTAAACTTCTTCCACCAGAAGTTCTTGATACAATCTGATCCAGCAGCGAAAAATTCTTCGTGCCTCTAAGTCCTTTTTTTACCTCTTCGGTAGTGATTGGTGGACATTCCTCCTCAGCTTTATGAGGTCGCAAAACTTCTTGAAGCGGATGATATTGTCAGTATCTTCTTTCAAGTCTAGTGTTTTCGGGATCTTGTACACTTCTTTCCAAAAAGTCTCTACCTCCTTGGGCTTGGGTGGATTTTTTACAGAAACAGTGAGATCGCTGAAGAGGCGCGATGGGTCAGCGAGAAGCTGTTGATTCTCCGTGATCCATCTCTCCTTCTTCTGTCTTCTCGTCTTTGCGTCAGATAACAGCCGTATTTTGTCAACAATATGCTGCTTGATTATCAGCAGCTTTGACTTGTTTAGTGTGTGATTCAAGATCCTTATTTCTTGGGCGAACTTTCGAACCCTTTCCGTGAACGGTCTAGCAGATGTTATGTAGTCAATCACTCATTGAACACGGGACGCATTCTGTCTTGTCCATCCAATCTTCTTGTTCAGTCGATGCAAGCGCCAGAGGTCGGACTCTTGCGAGATATCTCTACGAAGGGAGGCATCCATTTCAGCCAGGTCGTGGGCCTGCTTTCTGCGGTTTGTCTTAATGTCGCCTCCTCATCTTTGTCTGCAGCTTGATCAAGCAGCGGTTGGGGAACCGCTCCGCCTACATATACATTTTTCGGGAGGTTGTCGGCTTGATTTCGCAAAGACTGATGCGAAATGTGCTGAAGCTCTGGGTGTTTTGGCACCACAGAGTGTGCATACTGAGTTGATCCGTCCACTCAATGTGGGCGTTTCGCAGGTTCGTCGTCGTGTTTCCATCTAAATTATTTTCAGCACATCGAACTCTAGGATGATCGGCATTGTTTGCCGACCCATTGTCGAGTGCTGTGCGCGCTCGATCGTTTTGAACCGCATCTACAACATTTTGGTGTTTTGGTGGTTTCATTGTTGTTCCCACGAGCAGCTAGGGAAAAGGTTCGTCCATCCTTGTAGAGCCCCGCGTGCAAGGATAAGGCTGCTACTCTGAGAGGTCGCCCGGTATCCCAGAGTCACCGTTTAAGACACCTTACCCAGATGCCATTCAGCTTTCGGCACGGTTGTTACGCCTTCGCTTAGGGGTTATTCCTTCGGGACCATCCCTGGACAATTGTCCGCGACTGCTTATTAATCATTGTAACCATATTCAGCAAACACTTGGTACAGGGACCCTTTATGCGCAACCCGAGTACGCATTCGGTGGCTTTGTCATAGGCCCTTCAGTTCTATTCCAAAGGAATCGAAACCGAATATATGGGCATATCCACGTAAAGTGTCATTTTCTCAACAAAAAAAAGTCAAAACCAAATCTCAAGGCACACATTTCAAACTTTTTTCCTACGTTCTACATGCATGTGGAACCGCATTTTTTAGGTTGCTCAATATCTTTGCGCATGCGCGCAGTTTGCACAAAATATTGAAATTAATAAATCCATAAAATCAATTAAATGAATCATATTTTATGAATGGAAGGTGAAGGAGGGTTGTTTCTTCTTTTTTAATGCTCAGGATACTTTTCAGTAGTGTGTGAATTGCCATCTTCTTGATTTAAAATATATAACGAGTGTCTGCAGAGAAATAATATTGACTCTTTTTGAAAAATTCGAAAATTTATTAATAAATTGTTATTCATCATACTTCATCTTTTACTTTAAATGAAGGTCGGTTGTTTTTCCAATACTGAAATGTATATTCTGACCATTTAGAATATAACAGGCCAAAAATCCAAAAGGTAAAAGAAAATATATCATCTTAATTATCATTTTTATAACAAAGTATTGCGAAATATCACAGAAAAGTGGAAGCTAATCTCTAATGCTAATGTTTGGCTTGTTTACGTCGTCTAGTCTGCCCAATATTGGTTTCTTTTTAAAGTGCTGCGACATACGTGGATGGTTTTAATGGGAAATGAACACACGTAGCTTTTTTATACATTTGAGACATGATAAAAAGCGTGGTCGAAGTGTGGTTGGCTCTTTCTGATGCCAAAATAATTGTCGCGTTCGCATCGTGTTAGGTATAGTTTTTAAATTGAGACCTGTAGTAACTTCTTCAATTTTCTTAATATCTTCCTCAAAAATTTGTAAGACTTTTGTTTTAATACGTTGGGAATGAACTGTGTTTACAAATTCTTCTGCGCTTGTAACATCTTTTCCTCCAGCTATTTTTCTGTCTACCAAATTTTTTACCGTGGCGTCAACACCATCTGCTATCGATTTTTTGCGATATTTCAAAACATTCTAAATTCTTGGACAAAAGTTTCAGACAAAAGTTATTTCTTTCAATAAAGCGGAACTTTTTTGTGAAACAAAATTTTTTTGTTGACGTGTAACTTTTAAAGAAAATCCATGTATACACAAATTTTGACTTTGATTTTTACGAAATGCACGTGATTTTTGAGGCACATAATTTTCCTTGCGGGGACGTTTTTTGGCCACCGAAATACAGCAAAATCAGCAAAAACTTCAATCCTATCTTGATGCGCGCGATTTTCACAGCTGCTGGCGCTGGAGTGGACATTTTCGCTGAAATTTTGGAGTGGACATTTTATCCTTAAATTGGGCATAACTTTTTCGCGCACTGCGATATTAACTTTATCAATGGTAAACTTCTTCGCCCCAACATACTGCTTAATTTCTGTGAGTATAGAAGAGTGTGCTTTAAGTATTCTTGGAGTAAAGTACGATGATGGAGTGGACACTTTTTCGCCAAATGCAAAATTTTCGATATTTGAATGTGTGATACTTCGATAATTTTAGGAGCATATCTTTTTCCTTTATATGGTGTCTACTGACCACCAAAATCTTGTAAAAATCGAAAGATTTTTGAGCTGGGTAGTTGCGCGCACTTTGCACAACTACAGACCTTGGAGCGGACATTTGAATTGCAAAAGCGGTGACACGACTTTGAGATTTTTTTTGCTGAGTTATAAGTCGAAGCACAATGTTAAATCCATGAAATTTCAGTAGCCTAGACTCCACTGAACTATTATGAGTTGTATTATGTATTATGAGAGTATTATGAGAGTAGCTGGTGACAAATATTACACAGATATATTTTTGGGATTTTTTCCAACTATTATATGTTGTATCTTTTTACGAGGGTTTCTGTAATGACTATAAGCTTTCGTTTCTATTTCAGGGAGTCTGTCTATACATTTTTATGCAATATAACTTGTATTTTAAGTGTTGGTTTGCGTATAATATCACGGTGACAGAAAAATGACACCTCCGTGGAAACGCCCATATATACATATGGGGCATAATTTCTGAAGTGTACCCACCTCGAAAACGAAAGTTGTCTGATCAGGCTAAAAATTGGCCCAATTGAAGTCCTACTAGATAGTACTCCTCACACCAAAAATTAATTCATTTTGATCATTATTTATCAAAGTGGAGGGGGTACAATTTTTGGGTTTTTTGAGCAAAGCCTTACTTTCAAACGTTTGTAACTTTTGTCCTATTGCCCTAAACAAAATTTCACTTGAAATATTTTCGATAGATTTTTTCACACGCTTTCTGGCGGTAATAACGATTTTTGAAAAAAAATTAAAATTTGACCCATATTTTCGAAAATTAAAAATAAATTTGACTTTTTTTCAAACTTGGGCACTTTTTTTTCTTCAAAATATTTTTAAACGAAAGCTGAGATTTTTTCCTATAAGACCTCCAATTTTAAGAGTGGCAAATTAATTTGTCTTTGAGTAATAGAACGATACGTAAACAAGATGCCGTGATAGGGCGGGTGGCGCGCGATTTTCCCTAGTGCGCTCACGCCGAGGTTCGTTGTGCAACGCTTTAGTGCCAGTTTTTTAAGTTAAGTAATATTACATGGTAATATTATCTGTCTTTCTGTTCGATTTTTTGGCGATAGTCTCAACAGTTGTTTTCTTTGCAGGCTTCTTTGCGGTTTTTGTTTTTTGCCATTCGAGAAGATGTCGTATTTCTCAGAGGACGAAAACTTCTTGAGTTGAAGTTTTCCGTCTTGAGTGGAAATGAAAGCGTGGTGCTGTAATGTATCTGGCATCATGACAGCTTTGTCAAATCTGGTTTTCAGTCACCCGGTGGCTAAGGCATGATTTTCTTTGCTGCTGAAACAAATTTCGGTTTCCTTACAGTTACTGTTTGCCCACTGAAACAAAGCATGGAGAGTGAGCATGTGATGTTTCGGAGAACATTGTAAGCTTGAACGTACTGCTTGTCTCTTTATATTCGCTCCTATACCATCACATGCACCCTTACCATGAGATGTTCCATGGAA
>CAKNYM010038981.1:3938-15681 GCA_932195095.1 Andricus curvator
ACACAATTTTTTTTTATTTCTGGGAAAATTTGGAATAATTTTTTATTTCACGAAATTTATTTTAAGACTATAATGAGAAAGATTTTTAAACATTCAAAATATTTCTAAAATTGTAAAAAAAGATAATCTATAAGATTTTCAGAATTTTTTTTTTAATTTTGCAGCATTTTTTAAAGTTTTAGGAAAAATTCGAATCATTTTACAATATATTTAAACGTTTTTGAAACATTTAAAAGTTTTTGAAAAAATTTGAAAATAATTTGAAATTTGAAAAAATATATATTAAAAGTGATTCTTTATCTTGAAAAATTAATTTGGAGAGAATATTTAACAAGATTTTGAAATATTACAAAAGATTTCCGAAGTTTTGAATACAATTTTTTTTTATTCCTGGGAAAATTTGGAGTAATTTTTTATTTCACAAAATTTATTTGAAGACTATATTGAGAAAGATTTTTGAACATTTGAAATGTTTCCAAAATTGTAAAAAAAGAAAATCTAGAAGATTTTCCGATTTTTTTTTTAATTTTGCAGAATTTTTCAAAGTTTTAGGGAAAATTCGAAAAATTCTATAGTATATTTGAACGTTTTGAAAAAAATTCTAAAGGTATTTAAAAGTTTTCGAAAAAATTTGAAATTTGAAAAAAAATATATATTAAAAGTGATTCTTTATTTTGAAAAATTAATTTGGGGAGAATATTTAACAGGATTTTGAAACATTACAGA
The DNA here is from genome assembly GCA_932195095.1 of Andricus curvator. Taxonomy (NCBI): domain Eukaryota; kingdom Metazoa; phylum Arthropoda; class Insecta; order Hymenoptera; family Cynipidae; genus Andricus; species Andricus curvator. The sequence continues at coordinate 4,665 of CAKNYM010038981.1, forward strand.
AGATTTCCGAAGTTTTGAACACAATTTTTTTTCTATTTCTGGAAAAATTTGGAATAATTTTTTATTTCAGAAAATTTATTTTAAGACTATATTGAGAAAGATTTTTAAACATTTAAAATATTTCAAAAATTGTAAAAAAAGTGAATCTATAAGATTTTTCGAATTTTGTTTTAATTTTGCAGAATTGTTCAAAGTTTTAGGAAAAATTCGAATCATTTTATAATATATTTAAACGTTTTTAACAAATTTTAAAAATATTTAAAAGTTTTTTAAAAAATTTGAAAATAATTTGAAATTTCAAAAAATATATATTAAAAGTGATTCTTTATCTTGAAAAATTAATTTGGAGAGCATATTTAACGAGATTTTGAAATATTACAAAAGATTTTCGAAGTTTTGTACACAATTTTTTTTCTATTTCTGGGAAAATTTGGAATAATTTTCTATTTCACAAAATTTATTTTAAGACTATATTGAGTTAGATTTTGAAACATTTAAAATACTTCCAAAATTGTAAAAAAAGAGAATCTAGAAGATTTTCCGATTTTTTTTTAATTTTACAGAATTTTTCAAAGTTTCAGGAAAAATCCGAATCATTTTATAATATATGTGAACGTTTTTAAAAAAATTTTAAGATATTTGAAAGTTTTTGAAAAAATTTGAAAATAATTTGAAATTTGAAAAAATATATATTAAAAGTGATTAAGAATAAAAATAAAATAAAAGTGATCTTGAAAAATTAATTTGGAGAGAATATTTAACAAGATTTTGAAACATTACAAAAGATTTCCGAAGTTTAGGACACAATTTTTTTTTATTCCTGGGAAAATTTTGAATAATTTTTTATTTCACAAAATTTGTTTTAAGACTTATTGAGAATTATTTTTAAACATTTAAAAAGGAAAATTTCGAATCATTTTATAATATATAAAGTTTTTAAAAAATTTCAAAAAGTATTTAAAATTTGAAATGATTTGAAAAAACTTAAAATAAAATGTAGATTTTGGAAGATTTCGAAATACAATTTTGAAGTTCTTTCAAAATTTTTCCAAATTTCAAGATAATAAACAAAATTTTGTTAAGAATCCTGGGAATATTTAAAGTGATTCTTCATTTTTAAAAGTTAATTTTATGAGAATATTTAAAAAAATTTTAAACATTACGAAAGATTTCAAAAATTATCCAAAACGAATCCGGAAGATTTCAAGACACTTTTAGGAATAATTCAAGTCATTTTAAAAGATATTAAAAAATTGAGACATTTTGAAGAAATTAAAAATATTTTAAGACTTTGAAAAATTTGTAAACTATTGTTAAATTTTTTCCTGTAAAATAAAAAAAATGCATAGAAATTTTCTAAATACTGTTTCGACATATCTTAAATGTTCAAAAATCTTTTAGAATTTTGTAGAGAAATCTAGAAAAATGAGCTTTAATGTAAATTAACAAAGAAACTTGAAAAAATAAGTAGTTATTAGAAATTTTTTTCTGCAATAAAAATTATTTTTCCCTTCAAATTATAATTTGCTTCAAATTTACTTTCTTGACTGAAAATTCTTTTTTGGTAGAAAATTCAATAATTTTGTTGAAAATTCATCTTCTTGGATTGAAAATTCATCTCTTTTGGTAGAAATTTAATCTTTTTTTATTAAAATTGCGAAGTTTTGTTTTAAAATTAAAATCTTTTTTGACTGAGGATTCAACTATTTTGTTGAAAAATCGTATTTTTGAAAGAATTGCAATCTTTCTGGTTTAAAATTAAAAATAATAGATATATTTTTTAGTTTAATTATCACTAATTATATTTTTGGAAAATTCATGTCTTTTGGGAAATATTTAATGTTTTTTGGTCAAAAATACAACTGGTTGAAAATTAATCTTTTTTGTTCAGGATTCAACTATTTCGTTGAAAATTTGTCTTTTTTTGATGAATGCAACTTGTTTTTTTTTTTTATTCAAAAAAAATTTTTGTTTTGTGTCAAAGTACCAGTTATTACATTTTTCGCTGAGAATTCATCTTTTTGTATAAAAATTCAACTATTAGGTTGAAGATTAATTTTTTTGTCGAATTTTTGATTTGACATATATCAGAAATTTTAAAGAAATCATTTTGAATTTTCTCAAGAATCTAAGGTAAATTATGTGTTTACAAGCTTAAAACCAAATAAAGAAATAAACCTGAAAAATAAATAGTTATTCAAAATTTTTATTTTGTATCAAAAATTTTTTTTCCCATCAATTAAAGAAACTATACGCGCGCAAATGATAATGCCAGTTAAAGTAAAATTTACTGCCAAAACTTATCTCTGAAAGAATAAACTTGAAAAATAATTAAGCCCAATTTAATAAACGTGGCATTTAATAATCCCCATTGGCACATCGTTTTATTGAAAAGTATTATTTTAAAATTATTAGATCGTTACGATGATAATGCGAACTTAAGTAAACAAAAAAATATGAACATGTCCCGGGAAATTATTTTTTGTATTTTTGTACATAGATATATTGAAATGTAAAGTTGAACCTGTATAGCGTATTCTTATGGGGCATTGGTCGCGACAGCATATACTTTTAATAATTAGCTCGTCTTTATTAATTTTTTTTTCAAGGTGGGAAGTGGGTAAGTTGGTCGGAGGCTGAGGTGCAAAAAAAAAAAAAAATTAAAAAAAACGAAAGAAGTAAATGCGGGCTTTGAATGAATGTATCTCGCCTGGTGGAAGCCGTTTCCACAGCAAATAATGCAAGGACAGCATTCCTTTTCTATAGAAGCGCACCTCCACTTTTATTGCGAATTCAGTAGGTTTTTTCAAAAAAAATTTGGCAATTTCTAAAATTTCAAAAGAAAATTTTTCCTCATTTCTCCTCACTTCCCCTCGTTTTTTATCGCTTCCCCTACTCCCCCTCCTCCAGTTCCCTCACTTACCATCATACCTTCTCACTTCCCCCACCTACCCCCTTCTATCGCGTCCCCTAATTTCCCTTTCCCCATTTCCCTTCACTTCACGTCACTTCCCCTCATTTCCTATCACTTCCGCTACTCCTCCAACCCTCATTTCTCTTAAAATACCTCCCTCCCTCATTACTCTTCACATTCCCTACCCCCTAGTGCTTCCTATAATTTCCGTCTCCTAATTTACCCTCTATTCAACTACTCCCCCTCCCTATATTTCACATAATTTCCCATCACTCCCCCTCCTGTCATTTCCCATCACTTTCTCAACTTTACCTCCCTTTACTTAACCTCCTCCCATCCCATAGCTTCCCCTCACTTCCTCTATTTCCTCTGCCCCTTTTTCACATACTCCCTTACTCTCTTACTCCCTTACTCCCTTACTCTCTTGCTCCATTACTCCCTTACTCCCTCACTCCCTCACTCCCTCACTCCCTCACTCCCTTACTCCCTTACTCCCTTACTCCCTTACTCCCTTACTCCCTTACTCTCTTACTCCCTTACTCCCTTACTCCCTTACTACCTTACTCCCTCTTACTCCACTTTCCCCTGACTTCGACAGCCCCCTCCCATCGCTTACCCTAATCTCCCTTCACTCATTTTCTCTTACTTCTCCTCACTTCTTCTAATTTCCTAATACTTCCCCTACTCCTCCGCCCCTCATTTCGCTTTACTTACCTCCCAATTTCCCCTCACTTTTCCCACTTATTTCACCTGATTTCCCTCACCACCCCCTAGTCCCCTCCCCTCACATCCCTTTCTCTACTTTCCTCTCAATTCCAATACATATTTTCATCGCTTTCCCCAACATTGCTCCCTCCTTTCACCTAATTTTATCTAGTCTCCTCCTATCACTTCCCATAATTTTATTCTCCTAATTCTCCCTAGTTTTCTCCAATTTCTCCTCTCTTCACCTACTTTCGATGTGCTTATTTCACCTAAATTCTCTTATCCCCTACTCAACCACCCTTATTTTCCTCCACTTTGTCTACTTCCCTTCACTTTACCCTTCCTTCACTTTCCCGACTTCCCCTTTCATCATTTCGCCTCACTTCTACTTCTCCACCACAATTTCCCCTTACTTTTCCATACTTACCTTTCCTACTTTAGCGTCACTTCCCCTATTTCCCCTTCCCACATTTTCTCTCATTTTCCCTACTTTCACTCCCATGTTTTTTTTCTCGTAAACGATGCTTTGAAGAATTTTAGAAAAAGAACCCTAATTTTGTTAATTTTTTTTTTAATTAAAAATTTTTTGTTATAAATTGAAAGAGCAAGAAATTCTCGGCTAAAAAAAATTGAATTGAAAAAATTGAATTTCTATCCAAAATGGCTAGCTAACAAACATGACCTTCATTTTAGGACTGTAAAAGAGTTCACCAAAGGCCAGTTCAATCTCTCAATTCTTTCAAAGTCATCGTGCTAACAGACTAAAAATGCACAGACAGAAGTACAGACACACATACACACGTTCAGACAGACCCACAGACATACCAACAGACATACCAACAGACACATACACGAAAACCTGTTTTTCGGGTTGCCAGTCAAATTTAGAATGTAAAAGGTCAGGGTTCAAAGATAAGAATCATAGGTCAGAGTTCATCGGTCAGATGTCAAAAGTGAAGGATAATAGGTCAGACTTCACAGGTCAGATGTCAGGTCAGAGCACATAAGTGAGGGGTCAATTTTGAAAGGTCAAGGTCAGAGAAAGGCTAGGTCAAAATGAACCAGATGGTTCAAACTAAACAGACCTGAGCTTCAAGGTAGAGTAGTCATAGTTTCATAGGTCGGGGTTCATAGGTCAGTGTTCATAAGTTAGGGTTCATAGGTCAGGGTTCGTAGTTCAGAGTTCATAGGTCAGGATTCATAAGTCAGATCTCAAAAGTGACGTGTAATTGGTAGGGGGAATGTAAAAGGCTGGGGACATAAGTGAGGGGTCAAAGATTAGGGGTCAAAAATCAGATATCAAAGGTGAGGGATCAAGGGCTAGAAGTCAAGTTTGAAAAGACCAGCGTTAAAAGATAAGGCCCATAGGCCAGGGTTCAAAGCTCAAATCTCAAAAGTTAGGGATGATAGGTCATATTTCAAAGGACAGCTGTTAAGTCAGAGCTCATAAGTCAGAGGTCAAACCTGGAAAATTAGGCTCAGATGAAGGCTAGGTCAAAATGAACCAAACGGTTCAAACTAAACTGGCTTGAACTTTACAGCAGAGTAGTCCAATTTAAAAGGTTATAGGTCAAATATTAGATATCCAAGGTGATGGTTGAAGGATTGGTAGTCAAATTTGAAACGTAAATGGCCAGGGTTCAAAGATAAGACATAGGTCAGGGTTGATATATCAGATTTCAAAAGTGAGGAATGATAGGTCAGAGTTCAAATATCAGATGGCAAGTCAAACCACATAGGTCATGGGACAAACTTTAAAGGTCAAGGTCAGGGGAAGCTAGGTCAAAATGAACCAAACTATTGAAACTGATTTGGCTTGAGCTTCAAGGTTAAGTAATCCAATATGAATGGTTACAGATTAGGGGTCAAAGGTGAGGTTTTATAGGTGAAGGTTCAAAACACAGGTTTTAAAATTAAGGAATAATAAAGTCAGGTGTCAAATTCAAAAAGTCAGAGCCGTGGAGACGTGATTCAGGGATCAAAAGAGAGGCGTCAAAGTTTCAAAATTATATATCAGATATTGGATGTGAAAGGTCAAGGGTTAGTAGTGTAATTTGAAATGTAAAGAGGTCAGGGTTCAGAAATAAGGTTCATAGGTCAGGGTTCATAGGTCAGGGTTTATAGGTCAGGGTTCATAGGCCCGGTCTCAAAATTAAGGCAACAAATGTCAGAGTTCAAAGAGAATAGCTGAAGTCAGAGCTCATAGGTCAGAGGTCAATGTTGTAAGGTCAAGGTCAGGGAAATCTGAGTCAAAATGAGCCAAACGATTGGAACTGAACTGGTTTGAGCTTTAAGGTTAAGTAGTCCAGTTTGAATGATTTTGGCCAGGGGTCAAAGAGGTTCAAAAGTCAGGGTTCAAAGATTAGGGTTCAAAACACATATGTAAAAAGTGAGGGATATCAAGTCAGGCCTTAAATTGTAAACGTCAAAGATGAGAATACGTAAGTTAGGGGTCAAACGTTAGTGATTAAAAAATCAGATCTTAAAGGTGAGGCTTAGTAGTCGAATCTGAAATGCAAAAGGTCAAGGGTCAAAGTTGAAAGGCCAAGACCAGATGAATGCTAGGTCAAATATAACCAAATTTTGGTTCAAACTGAACAGACTTGAGCTTCAAGGTTGAGTAAAACAATTTTAGAGGTTATAGGTCATCAGTCAAATATGCGGGTCGATAGGTCAGGGTTCAAAGGTCAGGGTTTAAAAGTCAGGGCTTGAAGGTCAGATGTCGAAAGTGAAGGTTAATAGATCAGGGCTCAATATTAGAGGTCAGAAGCGAGAACAAATAAGTCAGGGGACAAAAGGATAGCTCAGAGGTTAGGGGTCAGAGTTGGAAGGTCAGGGTCAGAGTTGGAAGGTCAAGGTCAGAGGAAGATTAGGTCAAAATAAACCGAATTTCGGTCCCAACTGAACCGGATTGAGCTAACTTATCAATTTTTTTTGTTTTCATCTAGAGAGATGAGGAAAAATAATTTTTTTTCGAATCAACAATCAAAAAATAGGCATGATAGGTCGTAACATAAGCCAGATTCGGTCTGGCGCCCGGAGCTCTAGTGAAATTCATCGCACCGGCAGAAACGCCAGTAAATTTCGAGAGCGAAGTTCCACCTGCCGTCGAAGCTGGCTCTTTTGCCTTTCTCCCTCTGGGTCTCTCTCTCTCTCTCTTTCTCTCCTTCTCTTTTTGGCATATTACCTCCCCAATATTCCTCTCTCCCTAACTTCCCCCTCCCCCTCCCCCTCACCCCCTTCATCTCATTCAGTTGCTCGCCCGCACTTCTCTCCCCTCTCCCCCCTCCTTTATTTATTATTTTTCTTATTTTTCTTTCCTATTCTATCGGACCTGGCAAGACGCACGTTGCACGCATGCATACGAGAATATCAGAGTGCAGCGTTATAACCCTTTATTCAGGCAAGATCGGGGTTGCAAACCGATTCCTCTTCCACCCACGGCGGCATTCAAAAATGGAGAACGGCTCTGAATGATAATTCGGCCGGCACTTCCGATTCGCTCTTGCTCGATTACAATAAAGTTCATTGAATCGCAAATGCCTCCCACTTTGGGGACCTTTGAAAGGGGCAAATTTCAATAATCCCCTCTTTGAGGAAGGAAGCACTTTTTATGGTCTTAGTACTTTTATTTATTTATTTTTTTTCTTCCTTTGGTTTTCTTGGTTTGTGGATTGAGCGATATTTTATTCTTTTAAGTACCAACAAGTTTATGGTGGGCTGAATTTGGTCAAGATTTCTGAAGAGGGTGGTTATTATAGAATATTTAGGATATGCAGAATGTTCGTATTTTAGAAATGTTTTATATATTTTTTTTTCTGAAAAAAAGATCTCCTTTCGCTCCGCTGGGATTCGAACCACAGAACTTCTGATTTCCGGTCAGGTGCTTTTTCCATTAAGCTACTAGAGAGATCGAGAGAAGGAACTTTATTTCCGAAAATATACGCATTATTATGCTAGATGTTACAAATAAAATTTTTAAAGGAATCTGTATTATAATTTTTAAAAAAATTTTCAGAAAAAAAAATAATTGAAATAATTTTTAATTCATAGCTCCATCTAGTCTGAAAAGACGTTGAAAATTTCTGTTATTTTCTAATGATAATACAGATTCCTTTAAAAATTTGACATGTAACATCTAGCATAATAAAGCGTATATTTTCTGAAATAAAGTTTCTTCTCTCGATCTCTCTAGTAGCTTAATGGGAAAGGCACATGACTGGAAATCAGAAGTTCTGCGGTTTGAATCCCAGCGGTGCGAAAGGAGAAGATTTTTTTTCAGAAAAAAAATAATTAAAATAGTTTTTGATTCATAGGTCCATCTAGTCTGAAAAGACTTTAGAAATTTCTGTTATTTTTTAATGATAATACAGATTCCTTTAAATATTTTAGAACATTTAAATTGTTTTTTGAATATTTGAAATTTAAGTAGAGTAAAAGAAAATTAGAGAAAATTCAGTAGGTGAAGATTAAACTGGGAACATGAATTTTCAACCAAGAAGATTAATTTTCTACCGAAAAAGACGAATTTTCAACAGAATAACTGAATTTTCAACAATGTAGTTGAATTTTCAACTAACAAAGATAAATTTTCAAAGAAAAAGTGGAATTTTCAACTAAAAAAGATAGCTTTTCCACAAAAAGTGTAATAGTTTTTCCGGTTAAAACATTAATTCTCAACTAAAAAAATACAAATTGTATTAATGTATTTTTAACTAAAATTATAAATCTTCAACCAAAAAAATTAATTTTCAAACGAGAAGATAATTTTATAACGAAAAAGACATATTTTCAACAAAATACATGAATTTTCAACAAAAAAGTTGAATTTCTAAATAAAAAAAAAATAAGTTTTCAACCAAAAAGTCGATTTTCAACAAAAAAAAATTCACAAAGAATTGAATAGTTAAAATTCCAGTTAAAAAATTAGTTTTCAAACAAAAAAAAAACGAATAAATTTAAATTGTTAAACAAATAGTTGAATTTTCTACCAAATTAGTCGAATTTTCAACCATAAAATGACTTTTTCATAAAATTGTTGAACTTTGAACCAAATAATTAAATTTTCAACCAAATAAATAGTTAAATTTTCGATAAAGACAATGAATGTTAGACTACAAAAAAATTTCTCAAAAAATGAAGTTGTTACATTTTCAGTTAAAAAATTAATTCTCGATCAAAAAAGTACAAATTTTCAACAAAATAGTTAAATTTTTAACCTAACAGATGTATTTTTAACTAAAATGATGAATCTTCAACCAAAAAAATTAATTTTCAACCCAGATAATTAATTTTTTATCAAAAAAGACGAATTTTCAACAAAATACAAAAATTTTCAAAATAAAAGTTAACTGTTAACCAAATAGTTGAATTTTCTACCAAATTAGTTGAATTTTTAAACAAAAAATGACTTTTTTACAAAATTGTTTAACTTTTAACCAAATAATTAAATTTTCAACCAAAAACATAAATCTTCAACCGAGAAGATTAACTTTCTACTAAAAAAGACAAATTTCCAACAAAATGCATGAATTTCTAAATAAATAAGATAACTTTTCAACTAAATAGTTACATTTTCAACTAAAAAAGATAACTTTTCAAACAAAAATGAAATAATTATATTAAAAATTTTTTAAATCCGGTTTTTAGAAACAAAAAATGAATTTTCAACAAAATAGTTGAATTTTCAATCAAGGCGATGAATTTTTAACTAAAAGAATGCATTATTAACCAAAAAATGATTTTTCAACAAAGTAGTTCGACTTTCAACCAAAAATTAAATTAATTTACAATCAAGAAGATTAATTTTTTACCCAACGAGACTAATTTTTAACAAAATACATTAATTTTTAACCACATGACTAAAATTTGAACTAAAAACGATAGATTTACAATAAAAAATAAAAAAGTTGACATTTTCAGCTTAATAAATTGATTTTCTAAGAAAAAAAAAATATTTAACAAAATAGTCAAATTTTTCACCATAATAGTTAAATTTTCATTTCAAAAAATTATTTTCCAACCAAAACAAACAAATCTTCAACTGTTTAGTTGAATTTTTGGATAAAAAAGATAGACTTACAATCAAAAATGGTAGAGTTAACATTTTCAGTCGAAGAAATTATTTTTCTACCAAAAAAGACCAATTTTTAACAAAATATATGAATTTTCAACAATATAGTTGAATTTTGAACGAAAAAAGATAAATTTTAAACTAAAAATGGAAGAGATGAATTTACAATTAACAAAATATTTTCAAATACTTATGAAGAATTTTCAATATTAAACATCTTGATGTCAAAATTTTTTCTTTCAACTTTTTGATTAGTTTATTTGAAAGAAGAAAAAAAACTAGTTTCGTTTTCTTTTCAGATATTTTTGTGTTATTGCTCTTATTGTCTCTTATTAAATATTCATTAATGTTATCCTCTTGTTCTTAATTTTGTAACTATTATTTTTCTTTCTGTTCCTCTAATCTTAGAGAAGAATAGATGAACAATAATTAATTTATTATTTAATTATTTATTCGTTCATCCACTCTCGTCTTTCAGTAATATTCTAGCATTATTATTTTAATTATGGTTTTAGTTATTCATAATCTATTTTTCATTATAAAAATCATTGGTTGTTTCTCTGATTCTCTCCGCTATACGATAATTTTTCTACATCATCCGAAGATCAAATAATCCATCAAGGAAAAGAACATCCTGAAAATGCGTATTGCTTTTCACTATATCATAAATCATTTTTTCAATGCGTCTTCAGATGGATACACTTTCATGGAAAATAATATCCGAAATTATTGAATGAGAAAAAAGTGTTTGTTTGGTTTTGTTTGTTTAATGGTTGGGTGCTGAGCATTGGGATTCGTGAGGACATCTACGAGAGATGCGGGTCTCAGAGACTACCAATTACGATCGCAGCTGCTGCTGTGCTGATCGCTTATACCTTATAGATCTCTTGAATCCCGATAAAAATCGACGTCCAAATAATCAATAAAGATAGGGTACGATATCGAAATCGAAGGTCTGTGGTGAAAGAAAGAAAAGATTGTGTCATGGGTCTAAATACAATTCCGGGTAGTGACGAATCAAAAGAAACCAATTTTCGTCTTATGCAACAGTGGCGCCCTTTTTAGGATTGGAATTCAGAGTCTATATGATTTAAAATTTTTTAATATACTGTTATGGTATACCAGGAAGGAAGAAAATCATGCCCATCCTAGGGTATTATTTTATTCAATTTTCTTTGAAAATCTATAGGGGAAAGGTGCCTAAGACACCTAAGAAGCTAATTAGAAGATGTTGGAATTGGTTGGTATAGTGGTCCGCCTGTATAGTTGGTTTGTTCCATTGTTGTATCTTCTTCCAACCGAGTTGTATGATTAGCTAATGTTAA
>CAKNYM010038981.1:26830-66221 GCA_932195095.1 Andricus curvator
TGTTCACAAGAAAAAATAATTTTTTTTTTTTTTTTTGAATCACCCTAATATGTATCTTTTTATGTTGGAAACTCAACTGTTTGGTTGAAAATGAACATTTTGCATTCAAAATATTTTTTCTTTTTTTATGTGCTTCGCTTTGCCTAATGGATAATCCGGCACCGGTTATAAATGACTGTAAACGTCAGTGCATTGACGTCACAAGAATACAAAATTTCAGTAGCCGAACGACTCCTAAATTCCAAAACCCCAAGAAAATTAGGGGAAACCGCAGGATCCGAAGCTCTGAAAGGGTGGCCACCACTTTTTGGGAACTGGAAGGATGGGCAAGGTGTCGACGGTGGCCACAGGGAGCATCCTAGCCAGCGTTGCAGGTGACAAGTCCGGTGGTCCTTTCTGAACTGTTCGGGACGTGTGTCTCGCGATTCTGCGCACGCGTGTGCGTTCCGATTCCGAAAAAGATCTGCCCCTGTGTGAGTGGCATATTCAAACTCCGGAGTCCGGAGCAAGATAGAGATCGAAAGAAAAAAGGATGGGGAGGGGGTGAGGGAGTATAGGCGCGTGGCACCAAGTTGCATCTGCAGCTGCCCCTATGTCGGTGTGTGTGTAAGCATGTGTGATTACACACACGTGTGCGATAGCGCACGCGCGCCACTTCTTCGCGCCAAGACTCGTTAGCGTGAAACTTAGTTAAGTGTTCGCCTTCATTACTCAGCACACCATCCACCGTCGGCTTCTCTCAAGAAAAGTCGACGGTATTAATAATAACTGAGTAAAAAAAAATGAAAAATTCACATATTTGCCCTAATCGACGATTGGCGGATAACAGACTTCATACTGTTTCTTTCATATTTTTTTTCTTCACTGAACAATCTTTTTTGGCTCAAACTTTAACTATTTTGTTGAAAATTATTTTGTTTTCACAATTGAAAATTAATTTTTGTATTTTGTTGTTGTAGTTGTATCATTGTAGTTGAAATTCATTTCTTGGGTTAAAAATTTAACTATTTTGTTAACAATTCGGTTTTTGTTTGAAAATTAATTTTGCAACCAAAAATTTAATTATTCCAATTAAAGATTTATTATTTTAGTTAAAACTTCATCTCTTTGGTTGATAATCCAACTAATTTTTCGTTTAAAGTTGATCCTGTTTGGTTGAAAATTCATATTTTTGAATTGAAATTTCAACTGTTTTGTAAAAAAATTCGTTCCTTTGGCTAGAAAATTCTGCAATTCGGTCGAAATTTTTTTTTTTTTTTCTTGAATACAAAATCTTTTTTAGTTGAAAGTTCACCTTTTTTTCTGAAAATTCATCTTTTTGGTTTGAAAATTCATCTCTTATGGTATACAAGTTTCATTTTTGTTTGTTTGTTAAAAATGTTTGGTTGAAAATGAATAAGTTTTCATTGAAGATTCAACTACATATTTTCTTAAAAAATCGTCTCTTGAATGAATTTAACATCTTTTAATTTAAACTTAAAAACTTTTTTGGTTGAAACTTGAACTATTTTGTTGAAAATTAGTTTGTTTTTTAAAATTGAAAATTATTATTTTATATTTTTGTTGTAGATTTATCATTTTAGTTGAGATTTCATTTCTTGGATTAAAAATTTAACTATTTTGTTAACAATTCGATTTTTGTTTTTAAAATGAATTTTCCAACTTAAAATTTAACTATTACAATTGAAGATTTATTATTTCAGTTAAAAATTCATCTCTTTGGTTGAGAATCCAACTACTTTTTCATTTAAAGTTGATCCTTTTTGGTTGAAAATTCATATTTGCGGATTGAAATTTCACCTGTTTTGTAAAAAAATTCGTTCCAGTCGCTCGAAAATTCTGCAATTTGGTCGAAATATTTTATTTTCTTGAATAAAAATTCTTTTTTGGTTGAAAGCTCACCTTTTTTCTGAAAATTCATCTTTTTGGTTTAAGAATTCATCTCTCATGGTACGGGAGTTTCATTTTTTTTTTTGGTTAAAAACGAATATGTTTTCATTGAAGATTCAACTATTTTGATACAAAATCGTCTCTTGGATGGATTCAACATCTTTTAATTTAGACTTACAATTTTTGTTGGTTGAAACTTTAACTATTTTTTTGAAAATCAGTTTTTTTTTTTAATTGAAAAGCAATTATTTTATATTTTTGTTGTAGATTTATCATTTTAGTTGAAAATTCATTTCTTGGGTTACAAATTCAACTATTTTGTTAACAATTCGATTTTTTGTTTTTGAAAATGAATTTTTCTACTCAAAATTCAACTGTTCCAAATAAAGATTTATTATTTTAGTTAAAACTTCATCTCTTTGGTTGAGAATTCAACTAATTTTTCGTTTAAATTTGATCCTGTTTGGTTGAAAATTCATATTTTTGGATTGAAATTTCAAATGTTTTGTAAAATTTCGTTCTTTAAGCTAGAAAATTCTGCAATTTGGTCGAAATATTTTTTTTCTTCAATAAAAAATCTTTTTTGGTTTGAAAGCTCACCTTTTTTTCTGAAAATTCATCTTTTGGTTTGAAAATTCATCTCTTATGGTATAGAAATTTGATTTTTTTTTTTTTTGTTAAAAATGTTTGGTTGAAAATTAATAAGTTTTCATTGAAGATTCAACTATTTCGTTAAAAATGCGTCTCTTGGATGAATTCAACATCTTTTAATTTAAACTTAAAATATTTTTTGTTGAAACTTTAACTGTTTTGTTGAATTTTTTTTTAATCAAAAGTTAATTTTTTTAATATGACAAAAAACATTGGTCAAAATTCATCTTTTTTGGTAGCAAATTTATCTTCTCGGTTGAAAATTTAAATATTTTTTTGAAAATTCTTTTTTTGTAGATTTAAGATTTTAGTTGAAAATTCATCTCTTTGGTTAAAAATTGAACTATTTTGTTAAAAATTCGTTTCTTTCTTTGAATTATATATTTTTTTAAATTAAAATTCTAACTGTTTTGTAGAAAATTTGTCCTTTTGGCTAGAAAATTCTACAATTTGGTCAAAATATTTTTTCTTTCTTGAATGAAAAATCTTTTTTGGTTGAAAATTCATGTATTTTGTTGAAAATTTGCCTTTTTTGTAGAAAATTAATGTTATTGTTTGAAAATGCATTATTTTTGAGTAAAAACTAACCTATTTTGTTGAAAATTCATATTTTTTGGTTAAAAATTCAACTACTTTTCAAAAAATGAACTACTTTTTTGAAAATTCATCCTTTTGGTGGAAAATTTAACGATTTTCTTAAAAATACACTTTTCAGTCAAAAATCCGTCTTTTTTATTTCAATATTCCGAAATGGTATTAAAACATTGTTTCTTTCTCGACGGATAAATTTTTTATAGTTTCGAATTTGTGTTTTTGGTTTGTTAATTTATGTCTTCTGGTTAAAAATTCAACGGTTCAGCTTAAAATTATTTTATTTTTTTTTTGTTAGAGTTTTAACTATTTAGCTGAAAATTCCTAATTTTTGGAAGAATTCAACTCTTGTTGGATAAAAATTAAAATCGTTTTTGATTAAAAATTGAAAATTTAACTAATTAGTTAAAAATTTACTTTTTTGTTAAAATTCTCTCTTTTTGGGTCGAAAAATTAACTGCTTTGTAGAAGACTAACCTTTTTGGCTCGAAAATTCCAAAAGTTTATAGAAACTTCAACAATTTGATACAAACTGAAACTATTTTATTAAAAATGAATTTTCGTTTGAAAATGTATTTTTGCGGTTAAAAATTAAACTATTTTTTAGAAAATTTGTCTTTTTGGTTTGAACATTTTTAGGTTGAAAATTTATCTATTTGACTAATTTTCAACAAAATAATTAAATTTGCAACCAAAGAAATAATTTTTCAATCTAAATGCTGAATCTTTAACTACAGATATGAATTTTTAACAAATTAGTTTGACTTTTAACCAAGCAGTTGAGTTTTCAACCAAAAAAATTTTAATTTTAAATCAAAAACAGCTAAATTGAGCCAAAAATAATAAATTAAAAAAAAAACACATGAATTTTTAATCCGAAAATATGAATTTTCATTAATAATAAGCTCAATTTTTAACAAAAATGGGTAAATTTTCCCCCAAAAATGTAAAAGTTGATTTCTTTAGTTAAAAAAATTAATTTTCACAAAAAAGAAATTAATTTTTATCCGATAAAATGAATTTTCAACTAAAATAATGAATCTTTAAGCAAAAAATGAATTTTCAACAAAGTAGTCCCACTTTGGACCAATTACTTGAATTTTCAGCAAAAAAATATATAATCTAAACCAAAAATATAATAGTCGACTTTTCAACCAAAAGGAATTAACATTCAATTAAAGATAGTTGTTTTTTTTTTTAAAGTTTTCTATTAATTCAGTACAAATTTTAGTGAAAAATCGATATAAAGGGGAAAGATGAAAGTAAATTCATCTTCCTTGGTTTAAAATTGAATTACTTTGTTAAAATGTTATTTTTTTATTAAATATTTGTTTTAGTTGAAAATGTATCTTTTGGAATGAAAACGTATTTTTTTGGTTGAATTTGATTTAAAAGAATTTATTCACCTGTTATTATATTATAGTCTAAAAAATAATAGTTCAAATATAAATTCTAGTTCATTTCTAATACTTTAAAAATATTAGGTTAGTAAACATGAAATTTTGTTTAAAGAATGAATTTAAACATTCTAAAAATTGCAAAATACCATTAGAACATTTCAAAATATTCCATCACCTTCCAGAATATTGTAAAATATTCCGAATTTCTGAATATATAATTCTCAATTACATTTTAGAACATTCATATCATTGAACCAGAATCGAAAAAAACGAGAAGATCCTCCTGTGATTTGTTTGATAAGCTTAGGTGACGAAAAATGAAACAAAATGTGGTGAAGGTTATCGCTAGGTTTTCCATTGTTCTTAATTATGACCTTGTTCCGGGAGATAAGGTTCTACTGAATCCGAGAAGCCAGATAGTATAGAGTTTGCAGGAAAAAAGATTAAGAGAACAAATAAAAGATTGAGCAAATAAATACAAGATGAATGGGCTACAAGTATGGAATTAATTTCAGTACTTTAGCACTCTTGTTTTATTCTGAAAAGGAAAGTTATAACCTTACAACCCGGTTAATTGAGAATCGAAGCAATTAAGGATTAAGATGTATGATTAGAATAAGGAATAAATGGGGTCGAACTTTCTTAATCGTCAGTCGATATCAATTCCGCATGTTTCAATTTTTCAAAAAGGGATATAATAAAGAAAAAAATAATTCTTTGGGGTCCACACTCTTAATGCAGTACACGCTTGGTAGCAAGGTAGATAGAGCTAGGTGGACAAGTTGTTAAAGTCTTTAGATTTAAATATAGATTTGTGTCCTTGTCAATTCCAGCCAGCTCTGACCTTCCCTTTGAGAAGAAGGAGAAAATAAAAAAGAAGAGAGACGCGTTTTGAATTAAAGAGAAAGAAGAATTTGTTATCAAAAGATAAGATAATCTGACCTTTATAGAATGTCAGGCTAAATAATTTGTCAGCACTCGGAGAATGTCATTTATTTGCACACGTCTTTGGAAATCAGAGCGAGATTATTTGCACCAAAGAAACATATAATTAACTTGATTTAAAAATGTCAAGAGATAAGCCTGAAGAATTAATAAAAAAAAAAAATTCAAATTAACTGAGAGAGCAAACTACATTTTCTTATGCACCAGTCCTGGGACTTCTCAGGGATTTTTCTTCAGATGTGGGTATAGGGGACTTTTGTCTTTCGTCTTACGTCTTGGGACTTTAATTCTGAAACCCCTTCCGATGCTCTCGGCAGGTGCCTTCATGCGACGGCGATGACCTCTCTTTGGCAGCTTAATGGCAAAACTTATAAGATGCTAAAAAGCTGCAGTCCCCAAATTATGGGTCATCCATCACGCAATACTTGTATATTCAATACACTGTTATGAAGAATTTTAATTCGCGATGTTCCGTTATTTGCAATCACACTTCAGCTGTCCCTTATCACGAATTTAAATACAGGCCACGAATTATGTAATTATTTTTAAAAGGAGTCAAAACCACCTTTTGATTCTCGAAGTTTTGGCAACCACCAAAAAGACAACACAAACAACATATGAAACCCTATATCATAATGGCAATTCCTTAACAATGATCATCAACATCAAACAATATAACAACAGTTCAAGCGAAGGATAATGATAAGAATAACCAGGAACAATCTTTTAACTTTACAGCAACGACAGTAAGAAAGAGCTTAGTAATTTTTGAGTAACATAGAGCAACAAAACCACATAGAAACGTCCAAAAACAACCATCTATAGTAACCAGCACGGAGTAACCTAACCAAACCTGGAAACTTCTCACAAACTTCAACACGAAAAGATCTTACAATTGTAGCTCAAGCAAAGGAAAAGAATCACTACTCTATAACAATGTCCTTCAACAATCCTAAAGAATCAATAACGGAAACTGATAACAATCCTTTAAACAAACAAAACTCCCTCGACAAAATCCAATAATAATACAACCTGTTTATAGTTCATAATAAAAACTCCTTAACAAATAACCATCAACATCAAACAATACAACCTCAGCAACGTCCACAGATAACAAAAATTCTAGAAAATAAAAATAATGAAAATAGCCAGAAGCAATCTTCACAGCAAGAGAATTAAGAAAGAGCATAATAATTTGTGAGTAAACTATAGCAACAAACACACGTACAACGTCGAAAGGAAACTTTCTCTCACAAACTTCAGTACAAAAACATTTTACAATCTTATCTCATGCAAAGACAAATGATCACAACTTCACGCCAATGCCGTCAAGAATCCTAAAAATCTGAGAACAGAAAATGATAACAATCCTTCAAGAACAAAAAAACAACTAACACAAGGTTTTGTTTTTTGAGATTTTGTGAGAATGTACGATTATGATTGAAAAATTTTAAAGCATTTTCAAAGGATTCTGTATTTTTTGATTTTGCATAACTAATTAATGCAACAATTACATGTTGCATGTTGGCCAAATTTTTGCATCGTAGATTTTTCTTGGGTGGGATTAGCTCTGACTTTAAAAAATCTTTTTTTTTTGTAATTGTATTGTGTTTGTCCATTCATTTATAAAATTCAGATATGCGATAAAGAGGCTAAAACTGGTTGATGCCGTTCTAGGCCAGTGGGTACATGTGCATGGACATCCAGGACCCGCATCATGGAAATTAAGAAATAGAGAAGTTGAGAGGCTTGCCTCGGCATCGCGTGCCATCCACTCTGTAATTCACGACTCCCTGCACTTGTGTCAGTGCCAACATACATACCTTTGTACCTGCTCTGGGAAAAATATTTACCGTCATCTGAAAGCGAAAGGGGATGCAGAAATCTAACCCACTGTCCGAGTCTCCAGCTTTTTTCCAGAGACCGGTCTAGCAACGTCTAGCTCTAGTCTGGTCTGCATACTTCTCAATTCTTCTTTTCTCATTTTCTCAAGAACAGTCAAGGATTCTGCTCACGACCAGTTTTAACACACTTCTGATACCGATAATTAAGTTTCGTTTCTCCAACCAACTGGAATTAAATATCGATAAAGATCCTCGATGCCATCCCTGCGACAAAGTCAACCGTTTACTCCAGAAGTTTAAAGATTGGTGTGCAAATAAAATAGATTGAGTTACATTTAAAGAAAAGTAATTTCAAAACTTGTGTACTAATAACAAGGAAGAATGCACCTTGAGTCTAGAATTCAGTTACTTATGTTCGTATGAGTTGCTAATAGAGTCGTTTATATTAATTAGAGAAACACGTTTGTATTTATGGTAATCATTTCAATTAAAAGCTGTATGGTTAATAAGGGTATTAGTCCAATTATTTTATTACAGTTGATTGCATCCCAATGTGCAATTTGTAATTAAACTTTCATTTGTATATCAACAATCGATAGGACAATCAAAAACCTTTGTTGATTATGGTTCTATAACTCTAGTGAATACACAGTCAATAAATGGCCTGCGAATGATAAGATTGAAATAATTTACATTAATTTACATTTTTTGTTTGATCATTCCTCAATGACACTTATAATCCTTTCTGAAGACTACTCAAAAAAAAGTTGGGTGATACCCGCATTATCGGGGAACAAGTTGGTCGTCTCAACCTAACACAACCGTCAGAAAGTTCTGGTGGGTAATGTTTTACTGAAAATAGTAGAAAAAATTGCATTTTAGGGGGAAAATTGAGGACAATGGTTAAGAATATAACGCAATAGAAAATAAATGATTGATTATTCAAGATAATGATACAATGGATATGTTTAACTATTTTCAGTCATTAGAATGTTTTGCTATATAGAGTTTGTGGTTTTTTAGGAAATGAATAAGGACTGTTGTTTATTGTTTTATATTGATAGATTGTTGCTCAACATTTTGTGCGTTGTTTTAGGGGTTTCTGAAGGACATTACTATGGAGTTGTTACTAATTTCCTTCGCTGGGGCTAAAATTGTAAGATGTTTTAGTATTTATATTTTTAGGAACAATTATTCAAGGTGTTCTTGAGTGCGGTTGTTGACTTTTTTTAATGAGTTGCTAAAGGGTTTGTTTTTATTTGCTCGTTTGTATAGATGCTAGTTTTTGGACGTTTGTATGTTTGGAGAGTTGTTCTTAGTTTCTCTTATTATTTTCAACAATCAGTAGGTCAATGGAAAACCTTTGTTGAACCTTTGATGAGCTTGCAAAAATGTACATTACCTCAATAATACTCATAATCATATCTGAGGACTACTCAGCAAAAATTTGGTTAATACCCGCATTATCCAGGAGCATGTTGGTCGTCTCGACCTAACACAAGCTTGAGAAAGTTCCGGTAGGTAATTTTTCAGTAAAAGTAGTACAAAAAAATGCATTTTAGAGAAAAAATCTAGGATAATGTTAAAGAACATAAGGCAAATGAAAATAAGTCATAGATGATTGATTACTGAAGGTAATGATAAGTCAGTATTTAAAATATTTGTCTATATAGATTGTTTCGCATTTTTAGAAAATGAATAAGAACTGTTTTGGTTGTTTTCTAATGATAGGGTGTTGCTCAACATTTCGTATGTTGTTTTAGAAGTTGAAGGATGTTATTTTGGAGTTTTGATTATTTTACTTTGCTGGAGATAAAACTGTAAGATATTTTCGTATTGAAGTTAGTGAGAAGAAGTTTTCAAAGTGTTCTTGAAAGCGGTTGTTGACTTTTTTTATTAAAGAGTCGCTAAAAGTTTTGTTTTTGGTTGTTCCTCGTTATTCTTATAATTTTCATCAATAAAAAGAACAATCAAAAACCTTTGTCGTCTATGGTTCTGTAGACTCTAGAAGATATAGTGTCAATAAATGGAATTTGAATGATAAGATTGAAATAATGAAGTAAATTATCTCAATGATACTCATAATCCTAATTAAAGGCTACTCAGCAAAAAATTGTATAGTGCCCGCATTATCCAGGAACACGATCGTCGTCTCGGGCTAACACAACCTTTAGAAAGTTCTGGTAGGTAAAGTTTCACTAAAAATAGTAGAAAAAAATGGCTTTTCAGGGACAATAATTGATGATAATTTTAGAGAATATAAGGCAATAAGGAAAAAATGATAGATGATTGATTATTGAAGATAATTATACGATTGATATCTTTAATTTTTTGCGGTATTAAAAATTTTTGCTATATAGAGAGTTTTGCATTTCTAGCAAATGAATAAGTACTGTTGTTTGTTGTTTTCTATTGGTAGAGTGTTGCTCAACATTTTTTTGTATCTTGTTTTAGGGGTTCTTGAACGACCTACCTATGGAGTTGTAATAATTTTCCTCTGCTGAAGCTGAAATTGTCAGATGTTTTCGTATTGAAGTTTTTGAGAGGAAGTTTTCAACGTGTTATTAATCGAGGTTGTTTTTAAAAATTAAGATTCGCTAAAAGGTTTGTTTCTTGTTGCTCGTTTATATGGATGTTTGTTTTAAACGTTTTTATGCTTGTATTGTTTCTGGTTATTCTTATTATTTTGATCAAACAGTAGGGCAATCAAAAACTTGTTTGGACTATGGTTCTGTCGACTCTCTAGAAGATAGAGTTTAGGTTTTTGATTGACCTATTGATTGCTGATGAACAAATGAAAGTTTAAGATAAATAAATGAAATCTGAATGATAAGATTGACATAATGAAGTACATTATCTCAATGATACTCATAATCCTATCTGCAGACTACTCAGCAAAAAGTTGGGTAATACCCGCATTATCCGGGAGCAAGTTGGTCGTCTCGAGTCTCAAGGTGAAGGTAGGAGTTGGTTGAGGAGAAGGGATCGATGGCGCGTGGCTCGTACCTCCTTCCACCTTTCGTTTCCAACGGACCCAGTCTTTGGGCCCGTACACCGCTCGTGCGTAACAGCAAGTGGGAGAAACGAGAAAGGGACAGTAAATGCAGATGTGAGTACGCATGTCGTAAGTACTTCTTGGGATGTGCTTTTGCCATAATAAAACGCCGATCAGGCAAAGTCACCTGCCATTCTTTGTACCACAATGTATCCATAACTTGGACCTAACACAACCTTTAGAAACTTCTGGTAGGTAATGACAAATGTAAAAAAGTGTATAGGCCTCTACCAGTGTGTGATGGGAAGGTTTATTATTCCATCTTTTAGATGAATGATGAGATGTCATCTATGCGTTCCGGACTAGTTCAAGTTCATTTTCAAGACATACTAAATAGAAGATGCATCTTCCTCTTCTATTCGTTGATAAAATCCAAGGTGATGTTGGTGTTGTATGATGGTGATTGATAAATCACTTGTTACACTTGTCATACTTGTCACACTTGTTAAATTTGTTGTTTCATTATACTTGACCAACTTCGTTTTCACAACTACATTAAAATGTTTCATTATCATGCTGTGGAAGCTTCTTTTATATTTAAGCAAATCTAAGAACTTCTTCGCTGGTCACTTTGTCTATACCCATTTTATCTTCATCATTCGGCTTATCACACACTGGTAGAGGTCTAACACCTTTTTACATTATTCAGCTAATCTAACGAAACAAAATGTAAAATTATTTCATTGGCCTTAAACTTCTAACAACATGAGCGTGCCGCGCATCTACAGTTAACATTGATCATTAAAATCTACAGTTAATTGAAAAATATATTTCACTGTGGCTGTGTGCAAAGATGAAAAATGAAATTCTTCAGTATAACATGCAAACACAAATTTTAAACTATCTAGGATATTATAAATTCCTGAAAAATAGCACTAGAATAAGATGCAGTGCATGTCTAGTTAAAATTTTGTGCCAATCGGTTTGATAGGTTTGTCCACATAGCCACTGACTAAGTAAAGGTGAAAAATTCGACTTTTTTTACAGTTTTCCAAAGTGAAAATTTTACAATTTTGACTTTATCAAGTTCAATTCCTCGCAAAATTCACATAGATTTGTGATATTTTTCTGTGCTTGACACTGACTTGCTATCTCAAATCTTGATCTTCATACTTCTCAGTCCTTCGGTTCTAAGTATGATACCTATTATATTTCTTTATCATACTGTGCAAACTTCGTTTTTCTTGAGCCAATTCTGATACTTCTTGGTTGGTCTCTTTCTCTTCAGATTTTATTTTCATCTTCCTATAAAAAAACCATGACAAATATCGTGAAAACTCTGGGGCTGTTCTTAAATTATGTAACGGATAATCGGCCCTCTTCAGACCCCTTTCGTTTAATTGTTGAATAATAACAAATTAATGTTAATTCTTTTTGTTTCATTTTACTTGGCCAAATTTGTTCTTAGAACTACATTTAAATGATTGTTTATCATACTGTGCAAACTTCTTGGTTGTTCACTTTGCCTGCTCATTTTATCTTTATCATCATCCTATAAAAAGACCATGTCAAGTAAGTATGTAAGTTGACAATTTGCTTTTCCTGTTGAAAATCAATTTTTTCAACTGCAAATTTATATAATACTTTTTTGAGTGAGCATTAATTGCTGTTAGTTTACAAATTAATTATTTGCTTAAAACCTAACTTTTTTGTTAAAAATTAATATTTTTGGGTTGAAAATTCAACTGCTTTGCTGAAAATTCGTCTCTTTGGAATGAAAATTAGTTGTTTCAGTTAAAAATAAATTTTTCTAACTGCAAATTTAACTTATCTATTTTAAAATTAATCTTTCGTAGTTGAAGATTCCACTATCGAATTTTTCATTGAGAATTCATCTTGTCGGTGGAAATGTTGAAAATTATTTTTTTTTGTCGAAAATTAATTATTTGAACTGCAAATTTAACTAATCCATTTTTGGTTAAAAATTTATCGCTTTTAGTTTAAAAATCAAATATTTGGTTTCGAATTTAATTTTTTGTTGTAAATTCATTTTTTTGTTTGAAAATTCTACTTTTTTGCTACAATTTGTCTCGTTGGGACGAAAATTAGTTTTTTCAGTTGAAAAGTAGTTTTTTTAGTTGAAAATTAATTTTCCTAACTGAAAATTTAACTAATTGAAAATTTATCATTTTTAGTTGAAGATTCAACTATATTACATTTTTTACTGAGAATTAATTTTTTTTTGGTGGAAATGTTGAAAATTCGTTTTCTTTTTTTTTTGAAAATTATTTCTTTGTACTGAAAATTTAACTAATCCAATTTTGTTTGGAAATTTATCACTTTTAGTTTAAAATTCAACTATTTCATTGAAAATTCATATTTTTAGGTTAAAAATTCATATTTTTGGGTTGAAAATTAAACTGTTTTATAGAAAGTTCGCCTTTTTGGCTTAAAAATTCAACTAATTTGTTCAAAATTTGTCTTTTTGGGTTGAAAATCTTTTATTTTTTTAGTTGAAAATTAATTTTCCTAACTGAAAATTTAACTAATTGAAAATTGATCATTTCTAGTTGAAGATTCAACTATATCACATTTTTTTATTGAGAATTCATCTTTTTTGGTGGAAATGTTGAAAAAAAAATTTGTATGGTTGGAAATCAATTTTTTGAGCTTCAAATTTAACTAATTCATTTTCGGTTGAAAATTAAATTTCTTGTCGAAAATTCATATTTCTGTGTTGAAAATTCAACTAATTTGATAAAAATTTGTCTTTTTGTGATGAAAATTAGTTTTTTTAGTTGAAAATTAATTTTCCTGACTGCAAAACAAATCTATTTTGAAATTGAGTTTTTGTAGTGAAAGATTCCACTATTAAATTTTTCATTGAGAATTCAGCTTTTTTTGGTGGAAATGTTGAAAATTTGTTTTCTTTTTTGGTTGAAAATTATTTACTCGTACTGCAAATTCAACTATTCCAATTTTGCTTGAAAATTTATCTATTTTAGTTTAAAATGCAACTATTTCATTGAAAATTCATATTTTTATGTTAAAAATTCATATTTTTATGTTGAAAACTCATATTTTTATGTTAAAAATTCATATTTTTAGGTTGAAAATTAACCTGTTTTGTAGAAAGTTCGCCTTTTTGGCTTAAAAATTCAACTAATTTGTTCAAAATTTGTCTTTTTGGGTTGAAAATCGTTTTTTTCAGTTGAAAATTGATTTTCCTAACTGAAAATTTAACTAATTGAAAATTAATCATTTATAGTTGAAGATTCAACTATACTACATTCTTCATTGAGAATTCATCTTTTTTGGTGGAAATGTTGAACAATTTTTTTTATGGTTGGAAATCAATTTTTGGAACTTCAAATTTAATTAATTCATTTTTGGTTGAAAATTAAATTTTTTGTCAAAAATTTATGAAGATTCAACTCTATTACATTTTTTATTGAGAATTCATCTTCTTAAGTAGAAATGTTGAAAATTTTGTTTCTTTTTTCTATGGTTTGAAATGAATTTTTTGAACTGGAAATTTAACTAATCCATTTTTGATTGAAAATTGATCGCTTTTAGTTTAAAAATCAAATATTTGGTTTGAAATTTAATTTTTTGTTGATAATTCATATTTTTGTTTTGAAAATTTGACCGTTTTGCTAAAAATTTGTCTCGCTGGGACGAAAATTAGTTGTTTTAGTTGAAAATTAATTTTTCTAACTGCAAATTTAACTTATCTATTTTAAAATAATTCTTTTGTAGTTGAAGATTCCACTATCGAATTTTTCATTGAGAATTCATCTTGTTGGTGGAAATGTTGAAAATTATTTTGTCGAAAATTAATTATTTGAACTGCAAATTTAACTAATCCATTTTTAGTTAAAAATTTATCGCTTTTAGTTTAAAAATCAAATATTTGGTTTGGAATTTAATTTTTTGTTGTAAATTCATATTTTTTGTTTGAAAATTCGACTTTTTTGCTACAAATTTGTCTTGTTGGGACGAAAATTAGTTTTTTCAGTTGCAAAGTAGTTTTTTTAGTTGAAAATTAATTTTCCTAACTGAAAATTTAACTAATTGAAAATTTATCATTTTTAGTTGAAGATTCAACTATATTACATTTTTTACTGAGAATTAATTTTTTTTTGGTGGAAATGTTGAAAATTCGTTTTCTTTTTTTTTTGAAAATTATTTCTTTGTACTGAAAATTTAACTAATCCAATTTTGTTTGGAAATTTATCACTTTTAGTTTAAAATTCAACTATTTCATTGAAAATTCATATTTTTAGGTTAAAAATTCATATTTTTGGGTTGAAAATTAAACTGTTTTATAGAAAGTTCGCCTTTTTGGCTTAAAAATTCAACTAATTTGTTCAAAATTTGTCTTTTTGGGTTGAAAATCTTTTATTTTTTTAGTTGAAAATTAATTTTCCTAACTGAAAATTTAACTAATTGAAAATTGATCATTTCTAGTTGAAGATTCAACTATATCACATTTTTTTATTGAGAATTCATCTTTTTTGGTGGAAATGTTGAAAAAAAAATTTGTATGGTTGGAAATCAATTTTTTGAGCTTCAAATTTAACTAATTCATTTTCGGTTGAAAATTAAATTTCTTGTCGAAAATTCATATTTCTGTGTTGAAAATTCAACTAATTTGATAAAAATTTGTCTTTTTGTGATGAAAATTAGTTTTTTTAGTTGAAAATTAATTTTCCTGACTGCAAAACAAATCTATTTTGAAATTGAGTTTTTGTAGTGAAAGATTCCACTATTAAATTTTTCATTGAGAATTCAGCTTTTTTTGGTGGAAATGTTGAAAATTTGTTTTCTTTTTTGGTTGAAAATTATTTACTCGTACTGCAAATTCAACTATTCCAATTTTGCTTGAAAATTTATCTATTTTAGTTTAAAATGCAACTATTTCATTGAAAATTCATATTTTTATGTTAAAAATTCATATTTTTATGTTGAAAACTCATATTTTTATGTTAAAAATTCATATTTTTAGGTTGAAAATTAACCTGTTTTGTAGAAAGTTCGCCTTTTTGGCTTAAAAATTCAACTAATTTGTTCAAAATTTGTCTTTTTGGGTTGAAAATCGTTTTTTTCAGTTGAAAATTGATTTTCCTAACTGAAAATTTAACTAATTGAAAATTAATCATTTATAGTTGAAGATTCAACTATACTACATTCTTCATTGAGAATTCATCTTTTTTGGTGGAAATGTTGAACAATTTTTTTTATGGTTGGAAATCAATTTTTGGAACTTCAAATTTAATTAATTCATTTTTGGTTGAAAATTAAATTTTTTGTCAAAAATTTATGAAGATTCAACTCTATTACATTTTTTATTGAGAATTCATCTTCTTAAGTAGAAATGTTGAAAATTTTGTTTCTTTTTTCTATGGTTTGAAATGAATTTTTTGAACTGGAAATTTAACTAATCCATTTTTGATTGAAAATTGATCGCTTTTAGTTTAAAAATCAAATATTTGGTTTGAAATTTAATTTTTTGTTGATAATTCATATTTTTGTTTTGAAAATTTGACCGTTTTGCTAAAAATTTGTCTCGCTGGGACGAAAATTAGTTGTTTTAGTTGAAAATTAATTTTTCTAACTGCAAATTTAACTTATCTATTTTAAAATAATTCTTTTGTAGTTGAAGATTCCACTATCGAATTTTTCATTGAGAATTCATCTTGTTGGTGGAAATGTTGAAAATTATTTTGTCGAAAATTAATTATTTGAACTGCAAATTTAACTAATCCATTTTTAGTTAAAAATTTATCGCTTTTAGTTTAAAAATCAAATATTTGGTTTGGAATTTAATTTTTTGTTGTAAATTCATATTTTTTGTTTGAAAATTCGACTTTTTTGCTACAAATTTGTCTTGTTGGGACGAAAATTAGTTTTTTCAGTTGCAAAGTAGTTTTTTTAGTTGAAAATTAATTTTCCTAACTGAAAATTTAACTAATTGAAAATTTATCATTTTTAGTTGAAGATTCAACTATATTACATTTTTTATTGAGAATTCATCTTCTTTGGTGGAAATGTTGAAAATTTGTTTCTTTTTTCTATAGTTAGAAATCAATTTTTTGAACTGGAAATTTAACTAATCCATTTTTGGTTGAAAATTGATCGCTTTTAGTTTAAACATTAAATATTTGCTTTAAAATTTAATTTTGTGTTATTATTCATATTTTTGGTTTGAATATTCAACTGTTTTACTAAAAATTTGTCTCGTTGGGCCGAAAATTAGTTTTTTTAGAAGATTAATTTTCATAACTGCAAATTTAACTAATCTATTTTTAAATTGATCTTTTCTAGTTGAAGATTCAACTATCAAATTTTTTACTGAGAATTAATTTTTTTTTGGTGAAAATTTTTGAAAATTCGTTTTCTTTTTTTTTTTTTGAAAATTATTTATTTGTACTGAAAATTTAACTAATCCAATTTTGTTTAAAAATTTATCACTTTCAGTTTAAAATTCAACTATTTCATTGAAAATTCATACTTTTAGGTTGAAAATTCATATTTTTAGGTTGAAAATTGAACTGTTTTGTAGAAAGTTCGTCTTTTTGGCTTAAAAATTCAACTAATTTGTTGAAAATTTGTCTTTTTGGGTTGAAAATCCGTTATTTTTTTTAGTTGAAAATTAATTTTCCTAACTTAAAATTTAACTAATTGAAAATTGATCATTTTTAGTTTAAGATTCAACTATATGACATTCTTCATTGAGAATTCATCTTTTTTGGTGGAAATGTTGAAAAAAATTTTTTATCGGTGGAAATCAATTTTTTTAACTTCAAATTTAACAAATTCATTTCTCTTTGAAAATTAAATTTTTTGTCGAAAATTCACATTTCTGGGTTGAAAATTCAACTGATTTGATAAAAATTCATCTTTTTGTGATGAAAATTCGTTTTTTAGTTGTAAATTAATTTTCCTATCTGAAAATTTAACTAATCTATTTTTAAATTGATCTTTTGCAGTTGAAGATTCCACTATCAAATTTTTCATTGAGTATTCGTCTTTTTATGGTGGAAATTTGTTTCCTTTATTTTTGGTTGAAAATTATTTATTTTTACTGCAAATTTAACAAATCCAATTTTGCTTGAAAATTTATCACTTTTTGTTCAAAATTCAACTATTTCATTGAAAATTAATATTTTTAGGTTAAAAATTCATATTTTTAGGTTGAAAATTAAACTGTTTTGTAGAAAATTTGTCTTTTTGGCTTAAAACTTCAACTAATTTGTTGAAAATTTGTCTTTTTGGGTTGAAAATCCGTTATTTTTTTTAGTTGAAAATTAATTTTCCTTACTGAAAATTTAACTAATTGAAAATTGATTATTTTTAGTTGAAGATTCAACTATATTACATTCTTCATTGAGAATTCATCTTTTTTGGTGAAAATGTTGAAAATTTTTGTTTATGGTTGGAAATCGATTTTTTGAACTTCAAATTCAACTAATTCATTTTTGGTTGAAAATTAAATTTCTTGTCGAACATTCATATTTCTCGGTTGAAAATTCAACTTATTTGATAAAAATTCGTCTTTTTGTCATGAAAATTCGTTTCTTAGTTGTAAATTAATTTTCCTATCTGAAAAACTAATTTATTTTGAAATTGATCTTTTGTAGTGAAAGATTCCACTATTAAATTTTTCATTGAGAATTCACCTTTTTTGGTGGAAATGTTGAAAATTCGTTTTTTGTTGTTGTTGGAAAACAATTATTTGAACTGCAAATTCAACTAATCCATTTTTTGTTGAAATTTGATCGCTTTTAGTTTAAAATTCAATTACTTGATTGAA
Organism: Andricus curvator; assembly: GCA_932195095.1. Lineage (NCBI taxonomy): Eukaryota > Metazoa > Arthropoda > Insecta > Hymenoptera > Cynipidae > Andricus > Andricus curvator. The sequence goes on from CAKNYM010038981.1 coordinate 44,963, forward strand.
AATTCAACTGTTTTGTAGAAAGTTCGTCTTTTTGGCATAAAAATTCAACTAATTTGTTTGAAAATTTGTCTTTTTGGCTTGAAAATGCGCTGTTTTTTTTAGATGAAAATTAATTTTCAACATCTGTTACATCAGAATTTTGTTCTCCTGAATTAAATGAATCAGAATTTGGTTCTACTAAATCTAAAGATCTGGTATTCTCCTCTGAATCCTCATGATATATGGTGCCTATCAGAAAATCCAGTTTGATTAAAAAAAATATTACGCAAAGCCTGCTTTTGTTTGAAAAAAATCCAGGAAAAAACTTTGTCTTTCAAGAAGTATATTTGCTGGTCATATTCATATTCGCATTCAGTGTATCAAAATAAATCGCTATAAAAGATTCAAGAAAAAAAAATTATGAACTGATATTTACCAAATTCCCAATCTCTACCGAATAGGTGTGTTTGCTAATTTTTGTAATTAGTGCGATAATTTTGTGTATCTTTCCGATAAGATCTACATAGAGGATGGTCAGATTTTTATTGCTTCTATGATAAGTATCAGAGAGTATATTAAAGCGATTAACCGAGTGCAAAAAGAGTAGTTTCAAAGTAAAATGGATCGCATAGTAAAATTTTTGGTGGCTTTATTAACCCTGATTTTTTTGGTAGTTTTAGCTTTTGGTGATAAAAGCAACAATTGCATACAGCAGGGCTATCCATGTGCTGTGGATCCAAAATACAACTTGTATAAGAAAAAGTGCTGCACAGGTTACACTTGTTTACCTAATGCTCCTCATCATTGCATATAGACCTTGCAATACCTGGTAAATATTTATAAAAATTCGTATTTTGATAAATGTATATTTTAATTATTTTATCGGATTTACCACTGTTGACACTATTTGTCACTTTTTTTATCGATGCCACAATTTTGAAAAAAAATGCCACTATTGCTAATATTTTCTTGCATTTGGCCCTTAAGACCATCATTACTTCTTTAAAAATATTTTTGATCTTCAGAAATATAAATAGTTCGAAAGGATAAGATATAGAAAAATTATGAGATGTTTTATGTTTTATTATGATGATGAAATTATCCCGGATGTCGAAAAATAACGAAACCTTTTTGAACGCCATTCTACAATTTATTATATATATTTTTTTTCTTCAGATTCAGATAATGATGATCCTACATCCAAAAAGCGGACGAAACACAACTTGAAGAAAAATGCACAAGTAAACAAGAATTTAATTATGCATATTTGTAATTAAATAATCAGGCATATTGACTGAAAAATATAAAACTTTACTCAAGTTCACCCTTTCGTTGGTTTCTTTAAAAAAAATATGTGTCACTTGGAATGACTTTAAACATCATAAAATTTACATTATTGTCATGTCAGTAGATAGTGATGATAGACGCCTTAAATTTCAGTTCTATTTAATTTTTCAATATTACGTAAAGCATACTGATTAGAAGTAATGACGCAATCATAAAGAGTCTATAAACAAAACGATTTATTTTTTATTTACTGATAACTTTGATAACTGAATTCTTGACAAAAATTAAAATCCTTCTCTGAAAAATAGGCAAACGCTCGTTATTTTGATAATTTTGAAGCTCAGAAATGCTGAATTAAAAAATAATTATTTACCATTCAATCAGTAAGTTTACGACTAATGTCATTTTTTTTGTAAGAAAATGAAATTAATCAAATATTTCAAATAACAAATTTAAGGATGTCAAGCAATCAAATTGGCAATGTCAGTATTGCTAAAAAATCCAAATTTCGATATTCTGTGAATTTCCCTGAAAGGCAAAAAAAAAAAATTGAAAAAAAAATTACAAAAATTTAAAAAATAAAATTAATACATTTTTTTTCTTTCAGTTCTAAAAACAACCTCACAGCTAGGTATCAATAATATTAATGTAAACAAAATTTTTGTTTCCAAATGTATTTAAAAAAAAAGAATTTTCGAACAAATAGTAGAGTTTTCAACTAAAAAATATCAATTATAAACTAAAAATGAAAGAATTTGATTTTCATGTAAAATAATTAATAAGAATCAACAATTTGAGATTTCCACCAGAAATATTATAATTTTTATTTGAAAAAGGTTAAATTGAATTAATTAATTTTTGACAAAAAAGTTGAATTTACAACCCAAATATATGCATTTTCTATCAAAGTAATTTAATTTTTGACCCAAAAATTACAATTACTCAACAAAATAAGTGAATTTTCAACTGAAAAATATCAATTTTCTAGCAAAAATGGAATAGCTACACATTCACTTTAAAAAATCCATTCAAAAAAACGAATTTTCAACAAAATATCTGTAATAATAAATATTATTATATATATGATAATAATAATAAATATTATTATATATATGATAATAATAATACTAATTATTATTATATTATAATTTAAATATTTGCAAAAAAAAAATGAATTTTGAACTGACAAATTTTCAACCAAATTTTTAATTTTTGAAGGAATATTCAACCGAATAGTCAAATTTTCAACCAAAGAAATAAATTTTCAACAAAAAATATTAATTTTCTACCAAACATGATTATTTATTAACAAATTACATCAATATTTTACCAGAAAAGGTTCAGTTTCAACAAAATACAACAATTTTCAGCCAAATGGTTGAATTTTAAACTGAAGCAGATAAATGTTTAGCCAAACTTGGAATAGTTAAATTTTCCGTTAAAAAAATTAATTTACAAAAAAAAGTTTTACAAAATGGTTAAATTTTGTAAAAAAGTGTTTTCAACTAAGATCTTAAATGTTTGATTTTGAACAACAAAAAAAAGTTTTAACTAAAATTATGAATCATCAACCAAAAAAATGAACTTTTAAGAATGTAGTATCAAAATTTGTCAATAGAACTAGAAAAAAATTACCCTGTTGGCTTTTAATATTATTATTTAAGTGTGAATAAGGCAATGAAAATATAGAAAAATAGTTATTTTTTATTTATTGTAAAAATACCATTTTGACTGTTATTTAAAAAAAAAGTGCTTGTGCTAATGTAAAATATAAACTGATATACAATTTTATGCTTCTTTCTTGTTTAAATAAAATGTTACATTATAGTTTTTGAATTTTTCTCATTTTTATCATGCACATAAATATTACATTTTTTTACTCTTGGACGTTAAAAATAAAATTTGGTTATGAAAATAAAATAATCCAAAATATTTTGTTCATGAGAGAAGTAATCTTCTAATTTTAAACAATTTTAACTAAATAAAAAAAAACTGTGTCATCCATTTGAGTTTTTTTTTTCTAAAAAAAGGGTAATTTTAAAGGATATTTTAAATCTGCGATGTTTCTTTGTTTGAAAAAATAAAAAAAAATAATAAAAAATGTATGAACTTCTATTTAAAAAATTCCCAATCTCTATCGAAGTCCTGTGTTTGATCATTATTACAATAATTTTTGCATGCTTGATTAGTAGATTTTAGTGAATTTTTTCATATTTTAAGGATTTTCCGAAAAATTAATTCGGAACATTTTCGCAACAATTGCGGTAAATTTGTTACGTATTTTAGGAATTTTACCCAAAATAACCTCTTGAAAATTCGATGAGGATTTCGATAAACTTTCAAGTGTTTAGGGAATTTTCCCGAAAATAATTCCAGAAAAAATTCTTCACAATTTCGTTAATTTTTGAACATTATTTTGCGAATTTTCTTGAAAATTACTACGTAAAAATTTTTCATCTATCTCGGTTTTATTTTTGAAAATTATTTGAATATGTTTTCAATCTGAGGTTTTGAAGGATCAAATAAACGAAATATTAATTCTCAACCGGAATTTGTTTAAAAAATATTGTTAAGAAAAATACAACAAGTTATTTAAAAGATAACCCTACTTTTGTCGTGAAAAAATAAATCTATGATAATGTAATAATAAATTTAACTTCAGAACTTCAGAATTTCACTTACATAAAAAATGGAAAGAGAAAGAACATAATGTTTCTTATTTGATCAGAAAAACAACCAATAGTTGAGGAAAAATTCTCTTTTTATTTCAAGTTTTCCGATTGTATACTGGTGAAATTACTCGAAAAAAGAGAAAATTTCCAAAATGTTCTCGGGTTTTCTTATTTATACTGGTAAATTACTTAAAAAGTGGGAACATTTCAAAAATTAGAAGGGGGTTCTTAATGCTCTGATATTTCTTAATCCTTCCGTAAACATTATAATTATTAATACATATATATATAAAAATCTTATCACTGTGTTACCATATGTCATAATCTTTTATAATCCAAGAGTTTCTGGTGAATCGTTATGAAATTAAACTCTTTTTTTTTGAAAAATGTTACGTATTACTTTAGGTCTTAAAATTTACTTTATCATCATTTCAGTGGATAGTAGTCATCTATCTTAAACTCCAGTTTAATTTTTAAAAACTATTACTTGAAGTCTGCCTTTTTTGCCACATTTGTGATTAGACTATCAAACTAAAGCGCTATGAAAGATTTAAAAATTAAACAGAATTTATGAACTTGTATTTAGAAAATTCCCAATCTCTAACTATTTTTTGTAATGTTCTGTCCAAGCTTAGAGAATCCTTTCGATAAGAGTTAGCACGAAATAAAAATATACATATTCCTCTAAAAAAATTACGCCTACTAAAAAATATTGATTAATCTTGCCGGTGTTATTTAAAATTTTCAGTAATCTTTTATAATTTTTACACTCTATATATCGACAATGGCGAGGTTCTTATTGCTTCTATGATAAGTATCATAGAGTATATAAAAGTGATTAACTGAGTTCGACAACAGTAGTTTTCAAATAAAATGAGTCGAAGAGTCATAATGTAGGTGGCTTTATTAAGCCTGATTTTTTTTTGCTGGATCCAAAATACAATTTATTGAAGAAAAAGTGCTACACATGTTTTACTTGTTTACCTGGTGCCCCTGATCATTGAATACAAGCTCACAATACCTGGTAAATATTTGTATTGTTCCATATTTAAAAAAATCTCTATTTCAAGCGTTATTCAAATTTTGGATTTGCTATTACAAGATATTTTATTTTACTCACACTGTTTATACATTTTTTTTTAATAACTTCTTGTCTTTCCGCATTTCTAGCATTTTCAAGTTTAGGTTTTTTTCCAAATTTTATATACTTTTGAATTTTAAGCGTCTTTAAAATTCAAGTGCTTTGAAATTTTTAATTCTTCAACATTCATGCAGTTTTAGAATTTTTTTCATGCTACTAAATTTTATCGTTTTCGTTTATTTTCAAAATTTAGACACTCTTTTGTTTAAAAGGCTTTTTTATTTCAATATTTTGGTCTATTAATCAACTATTGTCTCTTTTGCACCACATTCTTTGAGGATTAATTCGTTTCTCACTTTGTCTATCAGTGTTGCACATTGTTTTCTCACCTTTTCCTCCAAACACCTTGATTTTTGTTTTATTCGCGTTAATTTTGAGGCCCATGTTCTTCATGCTTGTATTAAGTTTATTCAACATTCTTTGCAAGTCCTCGATTGATTCTGCCATAACAATCTTATCATCTGCGAAAGCTAACCCACGTACCTTCACTGTTTCGAGATCTACACCTTCTTCCTCGAAGAGGGCCATTCTTAGACACTTATCCATAATATGATAAATAGCCATGATGACATAACGCATCCTTGTCTCACGCCTTGTATAATTTCGAACTAGTCACTCAGTGTCCCATTAACCCTTAAACTCGCTCTACTACCTGTATATATTGTCTTTATTGCTTGTAAGAGGCATCCTCAGCGCTAATACTGTCTACACCAGCAGCTTTACCTTCTTTAAATTCTTAATTATATCTCTAACCTCAGTGACACAGACTTTTTCAATTGGGTTTTCTAATGCATTATGTTCTATGTCGCAGTTTTATTGCCCTATAGCTAATAAATCTTTGAACGAGTCTTTTAAAGCGTCTACTATCCCGTCTGTATCATATAGCACTTCTCCTTTGCTGTTTCTCATGCTGACAAACTCTGTACTTTTACTTCCCTTCATCTCTTAAAATAATAGTCTCATGGTTCCTTCGAAGTAGTTTTGTATTTGCTTCTCTTCTTCTGTTCTGAATTTATTTTTACTTTCCTTGACTAGTTTAACTTTCTTCTTTTTGTGTCTGTAATCATTTTTAAGTCTATTTCTCTCCTAATCGCTAAGACCTGTGATGTTTAATTTTCTCTTGTAAGCATTTTTCTTTTCGTGTCAGGCTGCCTGAATTTCATCATTCCACCACGCATCACCAGACTCTCTTCCTACCACCGCCGTACCACACACTACTGTCGCAGTATAACAATGATATCCCGTAACATAGTCCACGCGCCTTCTATATCTTTATCGCTTCTAAGCACCTCCCAAGTTGCCTTATCTATGCCTTCGTTTATCTTATTCTGAAAATCTATTCGCACTTCGGGTTTCTGTAAATTTTCAATCTTGATTTGCGTTTGTTTCGTTTTTTTCTCTTTCTTATCCATTTCCGCCCTAAGTTTATTTTGAAGACTAGAAGGTAATGATCAGTATTGCATTCAGTACCCCTCATGACTCTGGTATCTTTCACTAGTTCTCTTAGTCTTTCATCCGCAATAACGAAGTCAATTATACTTTGGCTATTTCCTTTACACCAGGTGTACATGTGGATCATTTTATGTCTAAACCAAATATTTGTAATAAATAGGCCCCTTTCTAAGCATAAGCTAACTAATCTTTTCCCGTTATCATTCTTTCTTGTTGATTCCCAAAATTACCTAGCACCCTTTCTGTATGTGCCTCCTGACGTTGGACGCCGGCCCATCCATTCATATCTCCTAACAGAATTATTCTTTCACCTTGATCGCAAGTACTTTTTGTATCATTTAAAGTGTCCCAGAAGGCGTCTTTGACTCCTCTCGGATTACTATCAACTGAGGCGTAGCAAGCTATGATCAATAATCTTTTGATTCCTACCTTCATTATAGCCCACCACAATCTGGGAGATATAAAATCATGGTCTTCGAGATGCTATCTTGCTTTTTCATTCACAATCAAACCGATCCCTTGACTACCATGCGATTCACTACCTACTTACGAATTATTCAGTTAATTTACAACGTTCTACTAAAATTAAATGTATTTTTTTTATTTATGTTTAATTATACATATTTTAACCAATCTTCGTAGAAAACTCCGTTAAAAACTCATATCATCTCTTTACAACAACACTGAAATATTAATTATTCCCAGAGCGGCACGTGTACAATGCGCGTTTCGTGAAGATTATTTGGACTCAAGATTAGAATTTCAAAAACGCAGCAGTGGAAAATGGGAAAGAAACAGATATGTCTCAAAATATTAGATTTATAAATATTGTTAACCCTTTGCGGATGTTATAGGATCCTTGGTGCGTTGAATGAATGTGGCGAAATACAGTCAAACAGTGGAATATGCACACAGTTTGGTTACGCAATGTATACCTGAAGATCCGATTTTTTTTTTCTGCAATTAGCCTAGCGAATTAGTTCAGGAAGGCGTAGAAGTAACTATTATGAGGAAAAAATACAACGATAATTAGTTTTTAGATGGTAAAACACCCTCAAATGTTAATGGTGATAGGGCCAACACACAATGTACAGAATGGCCGCCTTTATACATTTACTTTGTTTTTAGTATTATAATTTTCCTACAGAAGAAATATTCTCTGGAATTTTCAAATGAATTTAAAGTACTTTTTTCTTCCATCTTTAAACAATTGCACCATGCAAACAAAAAAATTACACAATTATGCTGATAAGTTAATACGATTATATATAAATTAACCTTAAAGCTGATTGTAAGAAAATTGTGAGGAGCTTATTATTTTTAGATTTTGTTTAAAATTTGAAAAAACTTTGAAATTCGCACTACTTATGTAAGAGCTTCTAAAAAAATTGACGAAATGTCTTCAATCCTCGATTTATTTTATAACGAATTAATATAGCTTAACTTAAAGAAGAATAAACAAATTTCAACATCGAGTTAATAAAATTAGCAGACCACAAGTGAATGTCAAAAAATATGGTGCTTAAATGTGTACACTTATTAGAGAAACTAGAACCTTCAAATTATTCTAAATTGAAAAAACTTTAAAATTAAGGAAAAGTTTTAGAATTTATAAATTGCAATTCTGTAGAAAGCCTGGCATAAAAAAATTAATTCATTAGTTTTATACAACATTTTATCGAATGATGCAGTGCTTCTTGAGCGTCATACATCCAAAAAACGTAAAAGACAAAACTACAAAAAAAATTATTGGATACATAAAACCCCTACTTCTCCACCGCTTTTTTTTACTTGATTCACTACCGTAATAAGGAAGGCGATTTTCATGTAGCTTTCTTCTCCTGTCTAATGTTTTTTCATTTATTTATTTTATTTAAATTGAGACATTTAAAGTCTATTTTTTAATTGTTATCATTAGATTCTTCCTTTTTTTAATTTCCAAGAAATTCATAGTTAGATCTTCTTCTTCCATATTTCAAAAGATTTTGGTAAATCATGACGCAATTTCAGACACTTCCGTTGATGTAATTAAAAAAATTATACGTGTCGCTTTATGAGAATAAACATCATAAAATGTATTACATTATCATGAGTGCTGATTAGAAGAAATGTTGCAATCGAAATGAAACTCTTTGATCAGATTCATTGAGATTTTTTATAACATTGATCGTAAATCAAATATATAAGATTTCAACAAACATCAAATTAACAAAACTAATCATGCAAAGTCCGTAGTATTATCCGCAGTTTTATTTGTTATAAGTAACCTTATGCAAAAAATATGATCTTAAAATCATTTTCTTACATCATTTTTTAAAGTTTCTACACAAACAGGACTTTTTTCCAAAGACCCACTCAGAGAAATGTCCTTATGTGTCAAAAGGATGTTTCTTGAAACTGGAATTTCTTCTTAAATTTAATGTTAAAAGTATTTTCATTTGTCTCGAAAAAAATCTGTTTGCAGCCAACATTATCTTTTTCTAACAAACTTTATCTAATCTTACTGCTAATTAATTCTGTATATCAAAAAAAAAATCACTTTTTTCGAAACAAAACAGACAAGAGGACTATGCTTTTGATTCAAGACAATTTTTTCGCTGAGTGCCTTTTTTATAGAATCAAGTTGAATAATTGGTAGCTTAAAAAGGTTTTTTAGAAAGAAAAAAAGGAACTTTCAGTAGAAAACGATTTGTGTTTCATAACAGGGGAAGAACCTCAACCAAGAACAAATATTCTTGCAAATAATGATTAAGCTTGGCCCACTTTTATTACCTTTATGATAAGAATCAGAGAGCAGATAAAAGCATCCAGCTGAGTGAAAGAAACAGTAGTTGAAAATAAAATGTGTCGCAGAATAATAATTTTGTTCGGTTTATTAAGCCTGATTTTTTCGGTTTTAGCCGATGGTAGTAGTAGTTCTGAGGATGGTGGAGATTGTTTAGCTAAGGGCGCTGTTTGTGCTTTCGATGAACCATATCCGATGAAAAAGTGCTGTCCGGGTACCAGTTGTAAAGCATTTGGTCTCCCTCCTCATGTCTGCATAGCCATAGATCTTTCAACTGCACCTGGTAAACATTTTAATTAATTAATTTATTCAAAAATCCGTATTTTGCAACATTAATTTTAATTGTTTCTTTCCGAACTAAAAAAAATTGGTGTAACGATATGTTTCGAAAAGATCGCAGTCATTGTTGTTGGAAAACTAATGGGCCTTTCATTACTTGAAGTTGTTTTATATCTTAATTTTTTTTTTTTTTTTTTTTTTTTTTTTTTTAATTTTCTCTATGTTTTTAAGAATGAAAATAATATGTCTGACAAAGTAACTTACAAAAAATAATTTATTTCACCAATTTTTTTTATTGCAATTGATTTTTTTCCTACCATCGCTTTCTACCAATTTTTGAAAAAATTTGAAATCAAATAACTAATGGCTTGATTTTCCAGGGGAAACCTTCTCTAAAACTCTACAGTTTCCAATTTTGAAAAAAAAAAATTCTGAAGCTGAAATTGTTAAAACTATTTTTTTTAAAATAATTTTCAAAATTAGAAACAGTAGAGTTGTAGGAAATGTTTTCTATGAAAAAATAAGCCATCATTCACTAAAATTTGAACATTTTTTAAAAATTTATCAAAAGTGATATTAAATAAAATTAAAATTATAAAAACTATTGTTGAAATAATTATTTTTCGTAAGTTTTAAACTTTTTCATTAAAAATAATATTCATAGAAAACCTTTTGCTTAAGAAACAGTTGTATTCTTTAATATTCTTGCGCGATAAATTAAAACTTAAAATTTTTATAATAAATTATTTAAAATATTAGAAATGTTAGTGCTTTTCGCTAGAAATTAGTATTTTAACATAAAATCATAAAATTTCTAAGAAATTTTGAAATAATTTTCAATTGAAATTGAAATTTTTAAAAAAAAATCATCATCAAGATTACTAATTTCCAAGAATTTTAGGTTATGTTAGCATTTTACATCCGAAATGAGTATTTTCAATAAAGATTATTAGATTTTAAACATAAATTTTTTAACAACTTACATTTTTTGATTTTTACCAGAAATTGACATTTTTAAACAAAAATCATCATCAAGATTACCAATTTTCAAGAATTGTAGGTTATGTTAGCATTTTAAATGCAAAATGAGTATTTTTAATAAAAGATTATTAGATTTCAAAGATTAAAAATTGTTCAACAACTTACATTTTTCGGTTTTGTTTCCTTTTTTTACCGGGAATTGACATTTTTAAACTAAAAATCACCAGACTTGAATCATGTTAGAAAAATTTGAGGTTACGTTGGTATTTTACATGAAAAAATTGATATTTTAGAACAAAAATCATCGTAGTTCGAACAAAATTTTTGATTATTCACAGTTAGAGGTTATATTCACGTTTTTCACAGGAAATCAGTTATAAAAAAAATTAAAAAAGATAAATTCGAAGAAGATTCGGAACTTTTTGACAATTTTGAAACAATTTAAGGTTATGGTAACTTTTTTTTACTGAAATTCGGTTATCCTAAACATGAATAATTGAGTTTCAAAAAATACTTATAATTTGGTACAATTTTTGGTTATGTCCTCTCAGTGTTTTTTGGTTAAAAATTGGTATTTTTGACTAAAAAAATTATAAGGTCCTTCATATTATCATTTATCGGAACTTTCAATACAAAATTATTGGATTTCAAAAAAGATAAAAGATTTTGAAGAATTTTAGGTTATGATCGCTTTGAGAAATATTTCTGCTTTTTAATATTCTTGTGCGAATGAATTAAAACTTTGAAATTATCTAATAAATTATTTAAGATATTATAAATGTTTTTCATCGGAAATATGTATAGTTTTCAAAAAAAATTGACCATTTTTTAACAATTTTAGGTTATGTTAACATTTTTCACAAAAAAATGATATTTTAAAATAAAAATTATTATGGTTCGAACCAGATTTTCAGTTTTTGAACAGTTTCAGGTTATGTTCACGTTTTTTTACAGGCAATCGGTTATTTTAAACGAAAATGAAATGAATTTAAAAAAATAGAAATTAAAGAAGATTAATTTTTTTCACAGTTTGAGGTTATTTTTGTATTTTACACTGGAAATCGGTATTTTTGGTAAAAAGATCATCAAATTTAAAAAAAAAATTTTTATTTTGGTAAAATTTTGTATTATGTTCTGTTAGTGCTTTTCGTCGAAAATTCTCATTTTAAACAAAAACAAATCATGAGATTTTTCAGATTATCATTAATTTTTATTAAAATTCAGAATCATTAAATTTACAACTTTCGTTTCATTGACGGTTTATACCAAAAATCGAAACTTTTAATACAAAATTATTGGATTTCAAACAAGATTAAAAATTTTGAAGAATTTTAATTTTAGGTTATGATCGCGTTTTTCATCAGAAGTGGGTATAGATTTGTTTTTTTTACCGAGAATCGGTTATTTAAAAAAAAAATTTAATTTCAAAGAATATTTATAATTTTTATACGGGAAATCGGAACTTTTAATACACAATTATTGAATTTTAAACATAATGGTATAATTTTGAAGAATTTTAGGTTATGATCGCGTTTTTTTTCTGAAATGGGAACAGATTTCAAAGAAGATTTACAATATTGAAATAATGTGAAGATGTTATTTCTGTCACCGGGAATCGGCTATTTTAAATAAAAATAATTAAATTTCGAAGAAGATTTATAATTTGGAATAATTTTTGGTTATGTTCAATCAGTGTTTTTCTTGGAAAATTGGTATTTTTAACCAAAAAATCATAAGATTTTTCCGATTATAATTTTTTTTAGCATTTTATACCGGAAATCGGAAATTTTTTTACAAAATTATTGCATTTCAAACAAGATAAGAAATTTTCAAGAATTTCAGGTTATGATCGTGTTTTCATCGGAAATGGGTATAAATTTGAAAAAAGATTTACAATTTTTGAATAATAATAGGATGCTATTTTTTACCGAAAATCGGTCAGTTTGAACAAAAATAATTAAATATCAAAGAAGATTTATAATTTAGAACAATTTTTGGTTATGTTTTGTTAAATTTTTTCGTATTAAATGACCATTTGAATAAAAAATAATTATATTTTACTGAGTATTTGCAATATTTGAATAATAATAGGACACATTAGTGTTTTTTACAGAAAATATTATTTTAAATAAAAATCATTAGAGTTTAAAAATTGAACTTTTAAATTTATTTTTTTTTTGTCCTTGTTTTTCTTTTTTATCATTTTAGATAATAGATACTATGAAATAGGAAATTTGTTTATCAATGTTAATTTTATATTTTAATTTTTCACCACTTGTTTCATCAAATTCGTTAGTCCTCGAGTCCTCGTTCAAAAAGCGTTTTTAAATGAAAAGGATAAATTTTGAACCGAATAGTGGAATTTTCAACTAAAAAAGATAAATTTTCAACCAAAAATGGAATAGTCGCATTTTTAATTAAAAAAGTTAATTTTCAACTACAAAAAAAAAATAATTTTTAACCAAATTTTTTAATTTTTAACCGAGAGATGAATTTAAAAAAAAATTATTTTTAAGAAAATACTTAAATTTTCTACCAAAATTAAGAAGTGAATTTTGAAAGCGAAGTTAAGAATTTCAAAGAAAAGAGATTTTTCAGTCAAGTAAGAAAAAAAATCTCAACTAAATTGTTGAATATTCAAGTGAAAAAGTCGAATTACTACCCCGAAAACAATAAATTTAAAAAAAAAACTACATTTTCAACCAAATAGTTGAATTTAAAATAAAAAAGGATGACTTTTTTTACAAAATTGTTAAATCGGGCCAAAAGGGCAAATTTTCTATAGAATGCATGAATTATTAACTGAAAAATATCAATATTTAACCAGAAAAGTGAATTTTTTGATTTAAAAAAAAAAAATTTTTTAGCATAATAGTTAGAGTTTTCACTAAATTGTTGAATTTTCAACTAAAAAAGTTAAATTATCGATAAAAAATGGAAAAATTAAATTTTCAATTGAAAAAATAATTTTGAGCCAAAAACATGATTTTTCAACCAATTAGTTAAATTTTCAACTGAAGTAAATAATTTTCAACTAAAATGATGAATCTTCAAGTGAAATAGTTGAATTTTAAACCAAGAAAAATTAATATTTTTTAAAATAAAATTTTCTACCAAAAAAAAAGCAATTTTCGACAGGAAAAAAAACGAATTTTCAACAAATGAGTTGAATTTTTAACCAAGAAAGATTTTTCAGTCAAGGAATAAAAAAAATGTTAACCAATCTGTTGAATTTGTAAGTCGAAAATAGGAATTTTCAACCCGAAAATATAAATTTCGAATTAAAAAGTTCATTTTCTACCAAATAGTTAAATTTTATATGAGAAAAGTTGAATTTTTAACCCGAAAAATAAACATTTTCCACCAGAAAGAATGACTTTTTAAAAAAATCTATTGAATTTTTCACAAAATAATTACATTTTTAGCCAAATAATAAAAATTTTCAACAAAAAGGATGAATTTTTAACCAAAAATATAGTAGTAAACTTTTCCCTACGATAAATAAATAGGATTTTTTAAATTAATGTTAATATTTAATATTTGTTCCTAACTTGCATTCATTATTAACTTACTAAGTAAAAAGTTGACAAAAATCTAGAAAAAACTGCAACTTTTATCTAAGGAAAGATAATCATAAAAAATAATAAATTGTTCAAACAATTATGTTTGTTAACTGGTATTAATTATTACTTTACTAAGTAAGTGAATAGTTGACAAAAAGTGAAAAATAAAAAAAAACTCAACTATCTAGCATTACTATAGAAGATAGTTTTTAACAATAATAATTTGTTTAAACAATTAGGCTTGTCAAATTTATATAATTATTACCAAACTCCAAGTTGAAGAGTGGACAAAAAGTTGAATATTCCAGACGAAACCGCAACTTTCTAACATTATTCAAAGATAATATCCTTTAAAATGATAATAAATTGTTTAAGTAATAATTTTGTTAACCTTGAATAATTATTTACCTCACTATAATTAAAAATTGGACCAAAAGTGGAAAATTTTTGAAAAAACTGCGATTTTCTAGCATTATTCTAAGAGAATATTATTAATAATGATGATAAATTATTTAAACAATTATTGTTGTTAACAATTATTAAGTTGTACCTCACTCTAATTAGAAATTGGACAAAAAATAAAAATTGTTGGAAACAACCGCAAATTTCTAAGTCTACTCTTAGAGAAAATTGCTAAAAACAATAATTAATTGTTTAAACAATTTATATAAACATCTAATTATCAGCATGAAGTATAATTTTATATATGAGAAATAAATCTGCGTTAAACAAACCGCAAAAAAATCATAATTAGCGCCAAAAACTCGCAAAACCCATCTTTTTAGTTATAGGTTATTTTGGGGCCCTATAAAACAGACTTATGGGGTTGATATTTAAAAAGAAATATTTGATTCTTATTTTATGCCTAATTTTGAAAATAAATGTTGAAATTGAAGAATTTTAAATTAGATAAAAATCAATTTCAAAATCCTATTCAACGTCCAATACTCAAGTTAATGTATAGAATTCCTGAAAATAAAAACAAGAATCCAACGACCAAATTTGGACAATCACCATAGAATGATCCTATTGTAATTTAAAAAAAAAAATTCTTGAAATTTTTTTTTTTTTTTTTTTTTGACAAAAATAAAAAAGAGGAAAGAAAAATGAGAAGGCAACCAACCAAATCCCCTTCTATTAATTTGGATAAAACCCGTAAAATGCTCCTATTGTAATTAAAAAAAAGAAATTTCTTTAAAAAAAAAAAATTTCTTTGGACAAAAATAAAACAGAGGAAAGAAAAATGAGAAGGCAAACAACCAAAAATCTTCTTCCATCTCTTATAGGAAGGAAGAAGATTTGATTGATTGCCTTCTCATTTTTTTTTCCTCATTTTTATGTTTGTCCAAAGAAATTTTTTTTTTTCAGAAATTTTTTTTTGTTAAGAATTTTTTTTTTTTTATCACAATAGGAGCAGTTTATGGCGATTGACAAAATTTGCTCGTTGGATTCTTGTTTTTATTTCCAGGAATTCTATACATTAAGAAATGTTGAGTTTCAACTCGATTCAGCTAATATTGACGATTCTGAATAAAATGTACAAAAACGTATATTTTTCTTATGGGACTATTGACTTATGGGGCAATATTATTTTTTTGAATAAAAAAAATGGATTTATTTTTGTGTGGATTTGAACAACTTTGTGCGCGATATGAATGAAAATTAAAAAAAAAAAATTTTGGATTTTGAAAAGAAATGTTGAAATTTAAGAATTTTGAATTAGATTAAAATCAATTTCAAAATCCTATTCAACGTCCAATACTCAAGTTAATGTATAGAATTCCTAAAAATAAAAACAAGAATTCAACTACCAAATTTGGACAATCACCATAAAATGCTCCTATTGTAATTAAAAAAAAAAAAATTTCTTAAAAAAATTTTTTTTTTCTTTGGACAAAAATAAAAAAAGGGGAAAGAAAAATGAGAAGGCAACCAACCAAATCTCCTTCTATTAATTTGAACAATCACCATAAAATGCACCTATTGTCTTAAAAAAAAAAAAAGAATTTCTTAGAAAAAAAAAAAAATTTCTTTGGACAAAAATAGAAAAAGAAAAGAAAAATGAGAAGGCAACCAACCAAATCCTCTTTTATTAATTTGGACAATCAGTATAAAATGCTCATATTGAAATTGAAAAAAAAAAATTTCTTGAAAAAAAAAAGTTTGTTTGAACAAAAATAAAAAAGAGGAAAGATAAATGAGAAGGCGACCAACCAAATCCTCTTCCATCTCTCATAGGAAGGAAGGGGATTCAATTGGTTGCCTTCTCATTTTTCTTTTCTCTTTTTTATGTTTGTCCAAAGAAAAATTTTTTTTTCAAGAAAATTTTTTTTGTTAAGAAATTTTTTTTTTTCCAAAAAATTTTTTTTTTTTTTCATCATACTAGGAGCATTTTATGGTGATTGACCAAATTTGGTCGTTAAATTCTTGTTTTTATTTTCAGGAATGAATTAACCTTAATTAAGGAACATTAAGGAATGTTGAGTTTCAACTCGATTCAGCTAATATTGACGATTCTTAATAAAATGTACAAAAA
The DNA here is from genome assembly GCA_932195095.1 of Andricus curvator. NCBI lineage: Eukaryota > Metazoa > Arthropoda > Insecta > Hymenoptera > Cynipidae > Andricus > Andricus curvator. Next base: position 61,638 of record CAKNYM010038981.1, read on the forward strand.
CGTCTATTTTTCTTATAGGACTATTGACTTATGAGGCAATATTATTTTTTTAAATAAAAAAAATGGATTTATTTTTGTGTGGATTTGAAAAAATTTGTGGGCGATATGAATGAAAATTAAAAAAAAAAATTTTGGATTTTGAAAAGAAATGAGAAGGCAAACAACCAAATCCTCTGCCATCTCTTACAGGAAGAGAGGGGATTTGTTTGATAGCCTTCTCAATTTTCTTTCCTCTTTTTTATGTTTTTCCAAAGAAAGTTTTTTTTTTAAGAATTTTTTTTTTTTTAATTTTTTTTCTTAATTACAGTAGAAGCATTTTATTCAAGAATATCTCTAACATTGAAGGTAAAAACAAAATCAAACATGGGAATTTATTATAAAAATTTTGATTTTTTTCAGATCCCGATAGTCAATCTGAAACATCCAAAATTCAGAAGAAGCACAAATCTAAAAAACACCATGCGAAGAAACACCATGAGACCTATGAGACCCCTGTTATAGGATCACTTTAATTATAAATAATTGTAATTAAACAATCAGGCATGTATTTTAACTGAAATAAATGAAACGATTTAAAAAATGCGCAATTTTTATTTGATAAATTCCACAGTAAACTTTAGAATGATTAAGATAAATGCTTATCAATACGGTGCCAAATAATGACATCACTCTTTTATATTCTATGAGTTTCTGTCAATCATTATAAATTTTCTGAATAACAACATTTTCAAGAGTCACTTTATTTGAGATCAATCATAAAAAAATGTTATTTATTATCATTTTTATTGGTTGTCTATATTTATTTACAGTTTTATTTTTTTTTTAATTACGCAAAGCCTGCAGATTGAACGTGATAACGCGATAAAAAAGATAATATTTCATTATTTAATTTAATTTAAATTTATTGCGATTTTGCTTATATGAATTTGAATGTATCAATCTAATATAGAAAATTTGAAAAAAAAATTAATTAACGAAACTAATTATTACTAAACTAATTATTATCAAATCTGAAAAGAAAATAAGAAAAGTTGAATTTTTAATCTGAAAATATTGAATTTTTAACAAAAAAGTTTATTTTCTACGCTGAAAAATGAATTTTTAATCAATAGCGATGATTTTTCTATCATAACGATAAATTTTCAAATAAAAGGACGAATTTTCAACAAAACAGTTGAATTTTCAACCAAAAATTAAGTAATAAAATGTACAGTTTAGAAAAATAACCTTTTTAAAAAAAATATAATAATTTTCAACTAGTTTGATTTAACCAAAAAAGACGAATTATAAATAAAATAAATAAATTTTCTTCTATGTAGTTGAATTTTCTGAAAAAAATTAATTTTCAACAAATAAAACATTTATTTTTAAGAGCGTAGTTTAATTTTGAACCAAGGAGTTTGAAAAAATGAATATTTAACAAAGTAATTAAATTTTGAACTGAAAAGATGAATTTTTTACCAAGAAGATTAATTTTATACCAAAAAATGAATTTTCAAAAAATTGTTGAATTTTAAACCCAAAAAGATTAATTGTCTACAAAACATTTTGAATTTTCAACCCAAAAATATTATTTTTCAAAAATGGGTTAATTTTCTACCAAGTAGTTGAATTTACAAATAAATAGTTTGATTTTTTACTTGAAAAGATAAACTTCAGAAAAAAATAATTTTTTTGTTAAATTTTGAATTTTGAAGCCAAAAAGTCGAATTGTCCGTAAAATCGTTGAATTTTCAACTTAGAACTAAAATTTTTTTAACAAAAGTTCAATTTTTTACCAAATATTTAAATTTCCAAATTAATAGATTAAGTTTTATAAAAATTGTTGAATTTGCTACCAAAATAGTTACATTTTCAACCAAATATATGAATTTTCAACAAATAAGTTGAATTTTGAAACCGAAAATATATAAAATATATTGAAATAAATAAAAAAAATAAAAAATAATTTTAAAAAATATATAAATTTTCAAAAAAAAAATAGTTCATGTTTTAATCAAATAGTTGAATTTGCTACCAAAATAGATGAATTTTCAACAGAGAAGTTAATTTTTTTATTTTAATGAATTTTCAACTCGAAAATATTATTTTCAAACGAAAGGTTTTTTTTTCTACAAAATAGTTTATTTTCTACGCCGAAAAATGAATTTTTAATCAAGAGCGATGATTTTTCTATCATAATGATAAATTTTCCAATGAAAGGACGAATTTTCAAACAAAAAAATTAATTTTAACCAAAAATTAAAGAGCAAAATTTACAGTTAAAAAAAATGACTTTTTAATAAAAAAACAAAAAATATTTCAAGTAGTTTGATTTAACCAAAAAAGACGAATTATAAACAAAATAAATGACTTTTCTTCCATGTAGTTCAATTTTCAACTTGCGAAGGATAAATTATAAAACAAATATAGAATATTTGAGTTTTCAAAAAAAATTAATTTTTAACAACAACAAAAATTTATTTTTAAGAAAGTAGTTTAATTTTTTACCAGGGAGGTGGAAAATGAATATTTAACAAAGTAATTAAATTTTAAACTAAAAAGATGAATTTTATACCAAAAACTTAAATTTTCAAAATTTTTTTGAATTTTGAACCAAAAAAAATGAATTATCTACAAAACAGTTGAATTTTGTACCCGAAAATATTATTTGTCGAAAAAAGGTTATTTTCTACTAAATAGTTGAATTTCTAAATAAATGGTTCCATTTTTTACTAGAAAATATAAAACTCTGCAACAACAAAAAAATTTCAAAAAAAATTGTTGAATTTTGTACTGAAATATACGAATTATTTACAAAATATTTTAAAGTTTCAACCCGAAAATATAATTTTTCAAAAAAGGGTTAATTTTCTACCAAAAAGTTAGTTTTCTACCAATTAGTTGAATTAAAAAAAAAAGTCAAGTTTTAATCAGATAGTTGAATTCGCAACCAAAACAGATGAATTTTCAACAAGAAATATAAAGTTGAATTTGAAAATAAATAGTTTGATTTTTTACTTGAAAATATAAACTTCTGAAACAAAACAAAAATTTTTTTTTAAATTTTGAAGCCAAAAAATCGAATTATCCGTAAAACCGTTGAATTTTTAACCCAGAACTAAAATTTTTTTAACAAAAGTTAAATTGTCTACCAAATATTTAAATTTCGAAATTAATAGATTAGGTTTGATAAAAATTGTTGAATTTCCTACCAAAATAGTTAAATTTTCAAACCAAACATATCAATTTTCAACAAAAAAGTTGAATTTTGAAACCGAAAATATATTTTTTTTAAATAAAAAAGTTAGTTTTCTACCAATTAGTTGAATTAAAAAAAAAAGATTTCAAGTTTTAATCAAATAGTTGAATTTGCTACCAAAACAGATGAATTTTCAACAAAAAATATCAATTTTCAACAAAAAAGTTAATTTTTTTATTTTAATGAATTTTCAACTCGAAAATATTATTTTAACGCGAGAGGTTAATGTTTTACAAACAGTTGAATTTCTAAATAAATAGTTCAATTTTGAACTAAAAAGGATAAATTTGTGAAAAAAAAGATGAATTTTACAAAATTGTAGAATTTTCAAGCCAAAAATTCGATTTTCCTACAAAACGGTTGAATTTTCCGACCGAATATATGATTTTTTAACAAAAAAATTAATTTTCTACCGAAAAAAAATGAATTTTGAAAATTTTTCTGAATTTTGAAGCCAACAAGACGAATTATCAACAAAAAAGTTGAATTTTGTACCCGAAAATATTATTTTTCGAAAAAAGGTGAATTTTCTACCAAATCGTAAAATTTACAAATAAATAGATTAATTTTTATCTAAATAACATAAACTTCTGCAAAAAAAAAAAAAAATTTTTTCAAATTTTGAATCTTGAAGCCAAAAAGACGAATTATCTGCAAAACAGTTGAATTTGCAACACAAACATCATTTTTTTTAACAAAAGTTTAATTTTCTACCAAATAGTTGAATTTATAAATAAATAGATTAGGTTTTATAAAAATTGTTGAATTTCCTACTAACATAGTTAAATTTTCAACAAAAAATTTGAATTTTGATACCGAAAATATATTTTTTTAACAAAAAAGTTAGTTTTCTACCAATTAGTTAAATTTAAAATAAAATAATTCAAGTCTTAATGAAATAGTTGAATTTGCTACCAAAACAGATGAATTTTAAACAAAAAATACAATTTTCAACAAAAAAGTTAATTTTTTTATTTTTATGAATTTTCATCTCGAACATATTATTTTTAAACGAAAGGTTAATTTTCTACAAAATATTTGAATTTCTGAATGAATAGTTCAATTTTGAACTAAAAAGATAAATTTGTGAACAAAAAGAATTTTGAACGAAATTGTAGAATTTTCAAGCCAAAAATACGTTTTTTCTACAACACAGTTGAATTTTCTGATAATCTGAATATATGATTTTTTAACAAAAAAAAAATAATTTTCTACCAATTAATTAAATTTAAAAATAAATAGTTGAAGTTTTAACCAAATATTTTAATTTACTACCAAAATAGATGAATTTTCAACTAATAATATGAATTTTTAACAAAAAGTTAATTATGAAGAGAAAAGTT